>VDFB02000017.1:42968047-43097999 GCA_007258455.2 Sequoia sempervirens | reverse complement strand
TCCATCCCGAGGATGGGGTAGCTTCTCTTTTCCCTTTCAACGAGAGGGGGAAACTAGTTCTTGTGCTACCGAAAGGGTCAAATTTGGTTGTGCCTTGCCACCAGTCTTGTACTTCACATAGTTCTTATAAATTAAGTCCATTCTTGGAGGGAGAAAACTAACCAAAGTGGGCCAAAATTGATCCGAGTAACCCCCACATGACACCAATGGCTGGTATCCAATGCCATGCACTACGTGCACATCACCTTCATGGGAGAGCTTTAGACACTTCTGAATAACGAAGGTCATTCCATTCATGGAAGCTAGCCAAGGTATGCATAAATTCATCCTAAATGGATCTAATGCTGGAATAACATCAAATACCTTGTATATATCCCTAGGTCCAACTAGGATAGATAGAGTTATGAAGCCATATGGTTTTAGACAAAGACCATCGTGCCTATGGATGGTGGATTTTTTTTCTTCGTATTCTTTTCTATGCAATGAATTAAGCCACTTCTCTTCTATAATGACATTCACTTGACTCATGGTGTGACTAAGACTCATGTCACAATGTTTCCATTGAGGTGAGCGGGAATCTAGAGGGGAGAGGGTTCTCTATTAAAGCCCATCAGAAAATCTTGTGAGGTGAAGGTAATACTAGTACCACTGCTCACAGGATGCATAGAGGGAATAGGTTGATGCAGGAAAGAGGCCATCACATGCACTAAAAAACACTCTCACAAAGCCCCCCAAAGATCACAAGATAAGATAGTGACCCAATTAAGGTTTCATTGCGAAACACTTTCAAAACCTTCCAACTATGCCTACTAGGGGTTACAGGTTGGGTTGTGAGGTGAGGATCCCCACAACGCTCACACCTACAATTCTTCTAGAATATGAGGACATGGTATTTTTAGTATTGCAAAATGGAACCAAAATGGTTCATGTTGAGTTCACCAAAAATGTAAGAGAGGGGGACCAACCACGTCAAGGCCCTAGGTCATGGAGAGTCGAGAGTGGAAGGCTGCACTAACTTATCTCACTCTAAGGGAGTGTTTGAAATGAGGGACGAGAATGATGAGGACTATAATGCCCTTTGATCACTTTGTAGACCCAAAATCCAAATTTAGGCTAGGTGAGCTATTTTTTTATTCAATACTATACCTCAAGTAGCTCTCTACCTAAGGGCAAAAGTGTGGTTCTAGAATGATACATGGCACGCTGGAGTCTCTCATATCGTCAGCGTTGAATGACAAGATGTAGTGCCCTCCATTGCGACCTTTCAAGATTTTGTGTAAGTGTTTATTTGTGTTCTCATTGTTTAATTTATCTATGATAGTTCAAGTGAAATTAATATTAATTTAATTAAATTTGAAGTTGAAATAATGTGAATAAAATCAGAAGTAAAATTATAAATAATAAGTCGAGGTCATAAATATTATGTGTACGGATTTAATTAAATAATTAAATTAATATTTGATTGGTTATCTCATGGGTTAATTGTCAAATAGGAGAAAATAATATGATTTAAAACAAAATAAATTTTAATAGAATGTTTTCTATAGTAAATAGTAAAAAGCAAAATAAAAGATAGAAAAGAGATAAGGTGATAAGTTTTGAAACTACAGTTAAATCAAAACGATAATAGATAAAAAGATAAGATTTTAAAACTGAAGTGTTTTAAAACAAGAAAAGTTGGAAAGAAAATAATAAGAAAAGAAAAATAGAGAAAGCGAAATGTAGAAAGAAATGGAAATTTGCTGTTTTGATGGAATTTTTAGGTTTTGAAAACAAAAGTATTTCATTATTTTATGAGAAAAGAATAATCAAAAGGGGGAAGAGCCTGCAAGGAAGTTGGAACATTTCTGCCAAGCTACAAAGATCCTTTGGTAGTACTGGTACTTGGGGGGCTCGATGGTTTGAGGGAGACAGTGAATAAGATGTCAACATTATAAGGATTTGTTAACTAAAGGATGTGAAACTCTCTAGAGAGGACGAAGAAGGTTGTGCGGAAAAGATGTCTCCAACTAGGATGAGGTCTTTGCATGGAATTATTCACACCAGGTATGCAAGTTGAGATGATAATTTTATATCTTAGAGAAATTGACGATGTCGTAGTATGTTTTCCAAATTGGAATTATCTTGAGTTCATTTTAGTCCTTGTGAATACTACATACCATGATTACCCTGTGAATTGTTAAGAGACTTGTTGAGTCTGATTCTTCATGACAATATCCTTCTTAAAATGATCTCCTTCATCCCGTTCAATGAAGCCAAGAATGTTTCATAAAAAGTGTTCTTCTATTTGATCGGACGACACATATACATTTGATGAAAGGAAAGTTATATATGTTTGCTGGTATTAGTTTGAGAGATCAGGCTTTAAACCTGTCATTTCTATTGATATGTAATTTGTACCCTTAGTAAAAGTATTTTATGCATTTCGTGAGAACACCTTCTACAACGATAATATGATAATATAGTCATGTTGTGGGCCTCACCTTTGAATCTGCAATACGCATGCTAGTATAATTGAGAAGTAGTAACCACAACGACCATCAAACCACCTCCTCTCCTTCATCCAAATGATCTTGTGACATAGACGTGGTGTCTCCATTTCCACTTGTTGCATGCATTAGATCAGAAATCTCTTTAGAAGGGTTTGGCATCTTAAGCATGTCTCATTGTTCTCCCACCCTCTTATCTTCATTCTTTACCACTTCTAGACTTTCTCTTTCATTTATTTAGCACGAACCAGAATCCTTGTTGAACATAGCCCTCATCCTTTCGATCTACAGGACTGCAGGTGCCTGGAACACAAGAAAATCTTATGATGTTGGGATGAGATCTCGAGCACTTCTTTAATTCAATGATTTTTGAGAGCTTTCTTGCTGAAACCAGTTTGCGCACTCTCTGCAACCCCCAAACAATCATTTTGGCAACCTATCGCAGTTGTAGCATTTGAAAATAATGGTAACAATGCAAGTAGATGGCGATATCTATTATTTCCAATATTCACTTTCCTATATACTTGGCAGCCTGTCACTGTTACAGCGTTTGTGTTGAGGCATTGTACAGAATTAAATAGCCTCCCTGAAACCATTGGCAACTTATCACAACTGCAACCTTTGGTTTTTTTTGCAAGGGCGTAGTAAATTTTAAATAACCTCCCTGATTCGTTAGAAGCTCCTGCAGATGCAACACTTGAAACATAGAAGACTGTAGGGGTGTAAATAACCTTCTTAATTTTGTTGGCAACCTGTCACTTCTGCAGTACTTGAAAATAGAACGTTGTAGAGGTTAAAATAATCTCTATTTTTTATTGTCAACCTGTCTCGCCATCGAACAGCAATGGGTCAAGTTCAGAAAAAATAAGTTATACATTATTTCTCCTTCTCATTAGTCATGTATTTGCACCTTACCTTTCCCTAACCTTCAGCTTTGTGGATTTCATTTGGGTTTTTATACTAATGCATGTAGATGTCGATATTTCCTAATTCCAATATCGACTTTCTAATATACTTGGAAACCTATCACAGTTATGACATTTATAGTTGAAACATTGTTTTTCTAGCCGCAAAATGCCTATAAAATGCATACTTTTACGTGTATCTTTATAATTATAATCAGAGTGTCGGGTGAATAATTATTTAGTACATTAGGAGTTGAAGAATTTATAAATATATGGCTATCCCTTTTGGTATAGATAGAACACTAATTCAATTTATTACTGTAATTACCTTGAGGAGGAATAGTTTTCCTTAATGAATTTTAATGTAATTAGTTCTCCAAACTAGTAGGAAAAAAAAATGATTGATGTAGTTAGATCATTTATGTAGTTATTTTTATAATTGGAAATAATATTTTATAATTCGTATGTCATATTCATATAGATATTTTTATTATCCTTATTGTAAAGGATGTTCATGTCTAGGTAAGTTATATGATCATGTAGGTAAAATATGGTGACTAGATTTAGTTAAACTTTTATGAAATTAGCGTTAACAATTTAAAACTCCACTTGAAATATTAACTTTTTACTTAAGATATTATTAGGTGGCATTCCACATTGGAAGTGTTATATTTAGGAAGTAATTGATTTTGTGATTAGGGTGATATATGTATAAATCTAAGATTTGGAAATAAGTCACATTCCCTTGATTCTTTTAAGATGGGACTTTAAATAAGGAAGGGTTTAAAATTAAAGAAAAGTGGATTAGCTAATAACATTTCAACCTTAAGATAGATTTTTGTCTGAGTACTTTTGTTAGGATTTATCTTCTTCAAATTAGAGATAAGTAAGAATGTTATTTTTTAAGAATTCTAAATGAAAGATAGTTATATATATATATATATATATATTAATTATATGTACTTTAAATAAGTAAGAAAGTAAATAAATAATAGTTAATTATAAATGAATTGTTATTTTGTATATATATAAATATGCTTATGGGGAATTACATGAATGTAATTGTAGTAATCAGTAAGGGATTTCTACCCTCTTTGTATTGTATTTATGAATTTGTGTAAATCAAGAAATATTCCATTGTGGAAATATTAATACAATTATAGAGAATTGAATGGAGGTTAGCACATAGTGATGCATGTTACCTTGAAATTGTTGATTTATTGAAAACATGAAATGGTTATTCCGTTAGCCCATCTTAAAGTCTTATGTTCCATTGTTGGTTGAGTTGTTTTGTTTGGTGGTGTTTTGGTTCATCATGTTCGTGTTGAGTTAGAAGATGATTATGATGGCTCCTTATTATTTTGTCTCACGTTTGAGTCATTTTGGTTGAAGAGATTTTCAAATGTTAATTTTTTGTGTTGAAACCATATTTTCTTCTTTACCCCTGTTTGTGGATTGTCGTTCTTTTGGCTTCCAGAGGCTTGAGATTATTGTCAGTTGATGTTCTCTCTTTATGTGCCCTGGATGAGGCAAGTGTTTTGATATCGTGATTTTAAAAGGGTTGTACATGAATTGTTGAGACATTGATTATGTGTTTATAGCGAGATGGTTAATGCCTCACGTAGTCTGGTCTTGAGATTATTTGTTTTTTGGTTATAGTACAACCCTTTCCTACTTTGAGATATGTTAGGGGGTCATAGGGAGAGTGGCTCTTCATGGGCGCCGGTGCCTTAGGATGAGGAAGGGCTCAAGATAACCCACGAAAGAGTAATTAAACAAGTGATAATCTAAACAATAGAATTTAGGGAGGATGGGTAGTAAAACACACAAGATAATTAAAACTGGATTTCCTCGTCTATGCATTAGGGCTACCATAGACTAGTGATAGACTGAGAAGGTTGTGGTCGGCGAAGTTGTAGTCTCATCTTCATGAGAGATTATCGGCTCCGCATTAGCTACCCTATAGTGCCGGCGCCTCAGAGAGGAGGAAGGGCCAGGAGATCCATAGATGGGTGTCAGCGCCTCAGTTGGAGGAAGGGCCAGGAGAATCCCGTGGGGGCTATGCGATGACACTCTCCACTAGACACCCTTGTTCTTGTTTCTTGTCGCCTCTGGATATTGTAATCTTTATGTTATTTTAGATTCTTGTGAAAATGATTTATGAATGTTCTTTGGTGACTTGCTTAATTGTTATTGCTTGGGTTAAATGTGATTAGTTTCATAACTTTATTGATTTTATTGACTCATGAATTTTGTTGATTATGTCATCGTAATCCTTGCTTTATGATACCTTTGTATGGCGTTGAGTCTTGTGGTTCACTATTTGGATGTTCTTGGTTGAGGTCTCTTCTTGTCAGCTCCTTAGCATAGGGGTGGGTCTTCGGACCCATGTGGTCAGGTGGAATGTGCTAAGAACCCCATTGGGTCCCCAGTCAAGGATCGAGAGGTGCAGATTGGTGTTGTTGCGGCAACTCCAGAGTTGTACCATTCTATTATGTCATGTGGTTTCTGCCCATATTGGGAAACATGTTTGTATCATTGTAAGACTTGAACACTGTAAAGTAATGAAAAGGATATGATGTAATATTTTGGCATTGGTAAACCTTGTGTGGGTATGTTTCCATATCAGATGTTATTCAAAGTGTTGTATTTATTCAAGTGAATGGTTCTTATCGATGGTTTATATGTATGCCCTAGCATGGTTTAAATTTGGTTTTCATTCTTTGTCATTGATGTATGGAATTAAGTTTCGTAATGTATCCTCGTGTACCCCAAGGGATGTAAATGATATTGGGTTTGTTTAAATGGATTTTCATGTCATAACTTAATGTGCATCTCATGTATGTTAGTTTTACTTTTAATAATAATAAAAAAAATTGTGTGGTAATTGTTGCTTTAGTTGTCCTTTGGGGTTCGCACGACGGGGCATTACAACATATTTTCATTATTTTATGAGAAAAGAATAATCAAAAGGGGGAAGAGCCTGCAAGGAAGTTGGAACATTTCTGCCAAGCTACAAAGATCCTTTGGTAGTACTGGTACTTGGGGGGCTCGATGGTTTGAGGGAGACAGTGAATAAGATGTCAACATTATAAGGATTTGTTAACTAAAGGATGTGAAACTCTCTAGAGAGGACGAAGAAGGTTGTGCGGAAAAGATGTCTCCAACTAGGATGAGGTCTTTGCATGGAATTATTCACACCAGGTATGCAAGTTGAGATGATAATTTTATATCTTAGAGAAATTGACGATGTCGTAGTATGTTTTCCAAATTGGAATTATCTTGAGTTCATTTTAGTCCTTGTGAATACTACATACCATGATTACCCTGTGAATTGTTAAGAGACTTGTTGAGTCTGATTCTTCATGACAATATCCTTCTTAAAATGATCTCCTTCATCCCGTTCAATGAAGCCAAGAATGTTTCATAAAAAGTGTTCTTCTATTTGATCGGACGACACATATACATTTGATGAAAGGAAAGTTATATATGTTTGCTGGTATTAGTTTGAGAGATCAGGCTTTAAACCTGTCATTTCTATTGATATGTAATTTGTACCCTTAGTAAAAGTATTTTATGCATTTCGTGAGAACACCTTCTACAACGATAATATGATAATATAGTCATGTTGTGGGCCTCACCTTTGAATCTGCAATACGCATGCTAGTATAATTGAGAAGTAGTAACCACAACGACCATCAAACCACCTCCTCTCCTTCATCCAAATGATCTTGTGACATAGACGTGGTGTCTCCATTTCCACTTGTTGCATGCATTAGATCAGAAATCTCTTTAGAAGGGTTTGGCATCTTAAGCATGTCTCATTGTTCTCCCACCCTCTTATCTTCATTCTTTACCACTTCTAGACTTTCTCTTTCATTTATTTAGCACGAACCAGAATCCTTGTTGAACATAGCCCTCATCCTTTCGATCTACAGGACTGCAGGTGCCTGGAACACAAGAAAATCTTATGATGTTGGGATGAGATCTCGAGCACTTCTTTAATTCAATGATTTTTGAGAGCTTTCTTGCTGAAACCAGTTTGCGCACTCTCTGCAACCCCCAAACAATCATTTTGGCAACCTATCGCAGTTGTAGCATTTGAAAATAATGGTAACAATGCAAGTAGATGGCGATATCTATTATTTCCAATATTCACTTTCCTATATACTTGGCAGCCTGTCACTGTTACAGCGTTTGTGTTGAGGCATTGTACAGAATTAAATAGCCTCCCTGAAACCATTGGCAACTTATCACAACTGCAACCTTTGGTTTTTTTTGCAAGGGCGTAGTAAATTTTAAATAACCTCCCTGATTCGTTAGAAGCTCCTGCAGATGCAACACTTGAAACATAGAAGACTGTAGGGGTGTAAATAACCTTCTTAATTTTGTTGGCAACCTGTCACTTCTGCAGTACTTGAAAATAGAACGTTGTAGAGGTTAAAATAATCTCTATTTTTTATTGTCAACCTGTCTCGCCATCGAACAGCAATGGGTCAAGTTCAGAAAAAATAAGTTATACATTATTTCTCCTTCTCATTAGTCATGTATTTGCACCTTACCTTTCCCTAACCTTCAGCTTTGTGGATTTCATTTGGGTTTTTATACTAATGCATGTAGATGTCGATATTTCCTAATTCCAATATCGACTTTCTAATATACTTGGAAACCTATCACAGTTATGACATTTATAGTTGAAACATTGTTTTTCTAGCCGCAAAATGCCTATAAAATGCATACTTTTACGTGTATCTTTATAATTATAATCAGAGTGTCGGGTGAATAATTATTTAGTACATTAGGAGTTGAAGAATTTATAAATATATGGCTATCCCTTTTGGTATAGATAGAACACTAATTCAATTTATTACTGTAATTACCTTGAGGAGGAATAGTTTTCCTTAATGAATTTTAATGTAATTAGTTCTCCAAACTGATAGGAAATAAAAAATAAAAAAATGATTGATGTAGTTAGATCATTTATGTAGTTATTTTTATAATTGGAAATAATGTTTTATAATTCGTATGTCATATTCATATAGATATTTTTATTATTCTTATTGTAAAGGATGTTCATGTCTAGGTAAGTTATATGATCATGTAGGTAAAATATGGTGACTAGATTTAGTTAAAATTTTATGAAATTAGCGTTAACAATTTAAAACTCCACTTGAATATTAACTTTTTACTTAAGATATTATTAGGTGGCATTCCACATTGGAAGTGTTATATTTAGGAAGTAATTGATTTTGTGATTAGGGTGATATATGTATAAATCTAAGATTTGGAAATAAGTCACATTCCCTTGATTCTTTTAAGATGGGACTTTAAATAAGGAAGGGTTTAAAATTAAAGAAAAGTGGATTAGCTAATAACATTTCAACCTTAAGATAGATTTTTGTTAGGAAATCTTCTTCAAATTAGAGATAAGTAAGAATGTTAGTTTTTTTTAAGAATTCTAAATGAAAGATAGTTATATATATATATTATATGTAATTTAAATAAGTAAGAATGTAAATAGATAATAGTTAATTATAAATGAATTGTTATTTTGTATATATATAAATATGCTTATGGGGAATTACATGAATGTAATTGTAGTAATCAGTAAGGGATTTCTACCCTCTTTGTATTGTATTTATAAATTTGTGTAAATCAAGAAATATTCCATGGTGGAAATATTAATACAACTATAGTGAATTGAATGGGGGTTAGCACATAGTGATGTATGTTACCTTGAAATTGTTGATTTATTGAAAACATGAAATGGTTATTCCGTTAGCCCATCTTAAAGTCTTATGTTCCATTGTTGGTTGAGTTGTTTTGTTTGATGGTGTTTTGGTTCATCATGTTCGTGTTGAGTTAAAAGATGATTATGATGGCTCCTTATTATTTTGTCTCCCATTTGAGTCATTTTGGTTGAAGAGATTTTCAAATGTTAAGTTTTCCTGTTGAAACCATATTTGTTTCTTTACCCTTGTTTGTGGATTGTCATTCTTTTGGCTTCTAGAGGCTTGAGATTATTGTCAGTTGATGTTCTCTCTTTATGTGCCCTGGATGAGGCAAGTGTTTTGATATCGTGATTTTAAAAGGGTTGTACATGAATTGTTGAGACATTGATTATGCGTTTATAGCGAGATGGTTAATGCCTCGTGTAGTTTGGTCTTGAGATTATTTGTTTTTCGGTTACAGTACAACCCTTGCCTACTTTGAGATATGTTAGGGGGTCATAGGGAGAGTGGCTCTTTGTGGGTGCTGGCGCCTCAGGATGAGGAAGGGCTCAGGATAACCCATGAAAGATTAATTAAACAAGTGATAACCTAAACAATAGAATTTAGGGGGGATGGGTAGTAAAAAACACAAGATAATTAAAACTGGATTTCCTCGTCTATGCATTAGGGCTACCATAGACTAGTGATAGACTGAGAAGGCTGTGGTCGGCGAATTTGTAGTCTCATCTTCATGAGAGATTATCGGCTCCGCATTAGCTACCCTATGGTGCCGGTGCCTTAGTGAGGAGGAAGGGCCAGGAGATCCATAGATGGGTTTCGGCGCCTTAGTTGGAGGAAGGGCCAGGAGAATCCCGTGGGAGCTATGCGATGACAGTCTCCACTAGACACCCTTGTTCTTGTTTCTTGTCGCCTCTGGATATTGTAATCTTTATGTTGTTTCAAATTCTTGTGAAAATGATTTATGAATGTTCTTTGGTGACTTGCTTAATTGTTATTGCTTGGGTTAAATGTGATTAGTTTCATAACTTTATTGATTTTATTGACTCATGAATGTTGTTGATTATGTCATCGTAATCCTTGCTTTATGATACCTTTGTATGGCGTTGAGTCTTGTGGTTCCCTATTTGGATGTTCTTGGTTGAGGTCTCTTCTTGTCAGCTCCTTAGCACGGGGGGTGGGTCTTCAGACCCACGTGGTCGGGTGAACGTGCTAAGCACCCCATTGGGTCCCCAGTCAAGGATCAAGAGGTGCAGATTGGTGTTGTTGTGCAAATCCAGAGTTGTACCATTCTATTTTGTCATGTGGTTCCTGTCCATATTGGAAAACATGTTTGTATAATTGTAAGACTTGAACAATGTAAAGTAATGAAAAGGATATGATGTAATATTTTGGCATTGGTAAACCTTGTGTGGGTATGTTTCCATATCAGATGTTATTCAAATTGTTGCATTTATTCAAGTGAATGGTTCTTATCAATGGTTTATATGTATGCCTTGTCATGGTTTAAATTTGGTTTTCATTCTTTGTCATTGATGTATGGAATTAAGTTTTGTAATGTATCCTCGTGTACCCCAAGGGACGTAAATGATATTGGGTTTGTTTAAATGGATTTTCATGTCATAACTTAATGTGCATATCATGTATGTTAGTTTTACTTTTAATAATAATAAAAAAATTGTGTGGTAATTGTTTCTTTAGTTGATGATAAGTTGATTCGATTTGATTGATCATGATTGTTGAAGCTTGGTTTGGATAAAAGATTTGTTTGGATGATTTGATGTGATGTTGAAGATTACATTAGATGAAACTAATATTCATTGTTTTGATTGATGTTTGATGAATGATAAAGCTTGATAAGGAACATATTGTTGTCAAAATTTTCCATGGGCCAGTGATTTGGATTTTGGATCACAAATGCTTTGAGTAGTTTGATTTCATGTTTGAAAATGTTTGAATCACTACATAAGTTGGAGGATATAAATCAAGATTTATTCCTGAAGCAAGATGTAAATATTTTCCCCTAGTGGCTAGCAATGTATGGAATTTCATGGATGGATACCTTGATAGGTGTATGGATGGATGGATATGGTAAGCACGTAAAGGATGCCAAGGAATATCTTGTGCTAAGTAAGGTGTTCAAATAAAAAATGCTCATTTGGATAGTGCTTCATGGCTCAGATAATGCTTGGTAGGATAGGTTCAATGAAAATGACTCATGTCAAGATGTCCATCATAAGAAATATTAAAGTGTGCACCAAACTTCATCAGGATCAAGATAGTATAAAAGATGGATGGTAATGGGTGAAAATGGATTGGATAAATCATTCATGGAAGAATGGATTTATTATGGATGAGATGAAATACTCTCTTCAGAACTGGCCCACATCGATGCTCAATTCTACACATGACACTTGTTTGTTAGGTTTTCATCATGGTACCTATTCAAAGCACCACCATAGTGGTTTTCACTAGAGGATGATTTTTTCTCTTTCCAGTTTTTCATCATTTTTCTAATTTTTTGGATTTTTGTTTATTTTATATATTTTAGACTTTTATAAAAGATTTTGAGCTCATTCTGAACCATCTTGTGGTGTCGATGTAGATGCTTTTATCATAATGTGCCATTGATATCCTACTTGAAGAAGCTTTTTTTCAAAGATACATGCACTTGGAAGCAACTTTTGAGATTCCTTATTTACTTTGTTGATACCAGAGTTAACTTTGTCTTTGTGCGTGCATTGTGATAAAATGCCTTCTAAATTCTTATGATCAAGGGTCGTTGCCAACACATGGTCAATGTGAGAATTGGATATCATGCATGGAGGTGTGGATGGACTCTGTTTAGGGATAAAAGATGGATTGGTTGATAGTTTGGAACCCTTGACTCTCCAAACTTGGGAAGATGAGCAATAATGGGTGGATATGAAAGTGTGCATGGAATTAGGAAAAACTGCTTGATATACTTTGTATGTCGCTTGAGAAGCCTCATTTTTCCTTTGTGGACATCTTTGATGGATAATTTTCCCTCTTTTATTTTTCCCCAAAGTTTTTTTGACTAATGGAGTTTGATAGGGATAAGGTTTCTTTATATTCTTTGGTATCCATTAGTATTTGATTTTTCTGATATGGTTCTTAACTTCTTTTCCTTTGATGGCATTCTTTGTACTTTGATTCAAATCTTTCTTTTCACTTTGGTCCAAATTCATGGATGGGGTGATGGGTGGATGAAGATTCATGATGTGGTTGGTTGTACTATGGCATTGATTTCATCATAAGAACTCTTCACGCTCCCTATGTTGACATTGGCCTTAGACATAGTTTCCCTTAGTCTGGTGGTAGTGACACCTTCATTCCTTGATTTTTCTTGTTTTGAGATATCTTTTTAGTGAGCATGCACTCATAAATGACCACTACAAATGACATTGTTTCAATTTGTTGATCTGCTAACTCTAGAATGACTTGTTTTGTCTGACCTATTTCTTTGAATGAACAATGTTGGATATCTACATACATGATGTCCTTAGTTTGAATTTTGGATATATCTAATTGTAATGTTTACAACTCAATTTGATTGTAGGAATCAATAATCTTCTCTCTTTGTGTAATAATTTCAAGGAATCCTATTCTTAATAAAGATTATCTACATGTCCATCCAAAGAAAGCATCTCATGGGTAGATGGAAGATTATGTGCTATGTGGATGTGATCATCATTTGTGACATCTTGTATATATAGGAGAGTGTTCATCAGATCATTTTAGTATCTTGGAGATACAAATTCTTGATCTTGAATGATTTAAGAATCATTTTTGACATGCTTTGAATCTAGTTTTTGATGTGGGTTAGTTTCAAAGGATGGATTAGTTATAAAGGGTACCTGGATGTTGTCATTAGACATGGGAAGTGGCTTAATATCCTCTTGATCTCTAAGTGGACTTGGATCAAATGTTGAGTTAAGTTTTCATTCAGTATCTATAACCATGAGGTCAAAGGGGGTCAACATGTCTTGGAAAGGACTTGTCAATAGATTTTCACCCTGCTGAATGCAAGATTCAACAACCTACTGAGACATGGAAACCTTCTTTAGATGTGGGTGATCTTAGCAAAGAAGGAATCTACAGCGTGAGTTGGTTCTCCAAATGATTAATTTTATTCTAATACTTTAGAGGAAAGGGATAGAATGATGGACTAAAATCAAAACTTAAAACTACTAATGATCAACTTGTTATTTCTGAAAAAAAACCATATTTTTCCACTCACAAAAATTTCTCTATTATAATATTTCTCACATTCTCATCGATACATGATTTCATCAATAATTCATATGGAGATTCATAGACATTGAATACATCATATAACCTGAAAACATGTAATCCTGTGCTAAAAATTCATAAAAGTAGGACATTAAGGATTCAAATTTGAAAACACAAAGGCATCAAATTGTTGTTACTTGTCTTGAGACAAGAAAATGGAAAGAAGAACCTTATTGTATTACTGAAACTGAAAGAGTGTCTATCTAGAAACTAAGTACAAAGGTTCACAAGCTCAAAAATGTGTATGAGTAGGTACTGAAATCTGAACTGAGAAGGAGAATAAAAAGACTTAGTCTTTTCAAAATATATCTCTCTAGAAACCCTAATCTAAACCCACAAAGAAGCTCAAGGAAAAAATCTTCAAATTGTCTCAAAAACTCCATAAAAGCAAAAAAAAGCATATTGCTTTTATGATCAAACTGTCAAGCCTCTAAAAATAGACTGAATCTACTTTAAAAGCTAAAAAAATTCCTTATCTCTCCAAGATAAGACTTGAAATTGACCAAGAGAAGAAGTATATATGAATCTTCTAAAAATAGCAAGAAATCACAAAACAATTTATAAAGATTGATTTACGATTTTGCTTTATAGGATTACATATTTTACAATTTATCTATTTTTTGCAATAAAATATTGCAAAATATTTTTGCGAAAAGAAATACATCTTATTTCTCCATTACAATGCTTTGATTTTCTCAAAGAATCATAAAAATATCAGTGTATAATTATTCTCTCATCAAAATCTCCAATTGATTTCTCTAAAATAAATTAAATCATAAACCCTAAGTAGAAAAAGATATTTTTTGAGAATACAAATAACCTAAGAGATAAAAATATCCACTATAGATCACAAAGTATTCACCATTATTCTTTCATTTTTAAAAATAAAAATAAAAATAGGATACCCAAGTCTCCACTTTTTCCTAAGGCATCAAGGTGATTTTCTAGCTCAAACCCTAAAGACTCTAAACACATCTCTAGGCATATGAATTCGGTCCTCCTCAAATACATTAAACTTTAGACTTTGAATAAAATATAATGTAGTAATAACCCCACTTCGATAAAACCCAAATGCTTATTGACAAACATGAATATTCTAGATGATTATGATGTTGGGTTGAATTAGGGCATGAGAAAAAGGTGTTCAAACCCTAAAAATGATTCATTTCACAATGACCATTTTGAAGAAAATGAGCTCTGCTTGAGAGCATTCTGACATGATTGAGCTCGAACTGGACTCGTGTGCTTTGAAAAACTTTAGTTTTTCCTTCTGATAGTTGAAACTTCATCTGGGTAAGCTTGATTTTCTTTGTATCATAGTTCTTTTACTTTATTCTAAGAGCAAGAAAGACTACTAAGGCTGTGGCCTGCTTATGCTTTGTTTTTTTATTTTCCTTTCTATTTTTGTGCTTTTTTCTTCTTGGCTTATATGAGATTGAACTCGAGCTTTGTTTGAAGCTTTCATGAAAGAACTTGCTTGAGGGTTATTGTTTTCTCTACTAAGCACAAGGTGAGCCTATTGGTCTATAGCTTTTGTGACTTCACTTGTGAACTTTCTGCTCTTGTTGCTATGGCCTACACAACCTCTAATGTATTTACTTCTCCTGTGCTGGTTATTTTGTTACTTTTTGATGCTCCTTCATCCTTGGTGCTTGGCTTGATTTTGAAACTCCACAGAGTTCTGACCAATGGTCTAGACAATAATGGTAAGCCCTCATTTCTATTTGCTTTCATTTCTCACAAGGCCTACAGGATGGAAAAGATGATAGGCCATGAGCATATGATATTCTTACTAATCATTAGAAATGTTGTTTCAATTATTTGTATTCTGAAATGAAAAATCTGATATGGGTATTTGTCATTTTGAGAAAAGGAAAAGGAACTTCAAATGTGTCACTGAAAACCATGTGACAAAAATCCATGTTGTTTTGGTAAAATAACCATATGGGTAAAAGTGAAAAACCATATTTTTTATTAGAAATCCTAGTGTGAGTATGATTGAAAGAACAAGAAAACATTTATACACTACCATGGCATTTTGCTTCTCTTATTTTCCTCTTAATTTGAATCTATAAATTACTCCTCCAATGCATAGTCTGATCATTCTAAAAATGATTTTAAACCATTGTTATTTATGAAGAAAGTGCCTTTCTATAGAAAATCCCCATGTGAATGCTAAAGACAAAACTTGAAGCATATTGAAATTATGGGTATCCAAAATTCTGAATCATATGTCTATCTAGATGCAACCTCTATTATATTATAGCTCATCCATGGGAATGCTATATGAATCATGTCTTTAACAAACCTCTTTCTGGGTGTATAATATTTTGAATACACATACTTTTCTATATTGCATTGAAAACTGTCACACGGACTTATAAGATATTGAAAATCCATTTATAGATTCAGATTTAGAAGCATTTCCTATCATATTTTGGTTTCACTTTTTCTGAGACTTCCATATATCTACACTTCAAAGGTTCTTCTTGCACCTTTTATTTACACTTCAAGTATCATTGACATGCTATTTTGAACTCTGTGTACATAGAGATCCTTAAACTATTTTATTTAAATCTGAATATTACTTGTTCCTTTTAGGCTCCTATGCACTCCTCTCTTTTCTTCAGAAATGCACTTCAAGTTTTCATTCAGACTTTTACTTGCTGCACCACTATTTGAGATACATGACAAATGGGGGAGGAAAACTCCAACAAACAGTGTACTCTTGGACTATTTCATTCCATTGTTATCCAAAAAGATGTATCAAACACATCTGATCACTCTTTTGTACCTTCAAGCAAATTGATTGCTTCACCCCTTAACAAATGACTGCATTTGATCATGCATTGATTAAATTTAGTCACTATTTATTATCTTTGTACTAGTTGCCTTATTACTTTTTGATCATTCTAGAAATGAATTCTATGTGTCTGAACCCTTATCAAATCCATTCACATTTATTTTCTTTGTTTGATATTTGAAATTCTTTGAAGATATAGTTTGGAACATGACAAAACAATTCCCTCAACAATGTATCTCAACTATTTTTTTTCAAAATAATAGTGATGCAAGACTTAAAATAAAGTAACCTTCTGCATTCCCAACTAAAATGAGAATGGTTGCTTTGCTTAATCATGGAATTTTTTTAATCAAATATACCAGTTAGTGTACTGATCTTGTCACCTCCCACTATTCAGATGGAAGTTGAAACCTTTTCAATTGTCTTTATTACATAACAAAAAAATATTTCATGTACAAATCCTTTCCTAAATGAACATAATCTAAAAGTCATACATACCTTTGTCCTCTTTTATTGAACAATGCTTCTTGTAGTTAGGCATTATGTATGCCTATTCACTCATAAGAAACATAACATTGTGATTTAAATCATGAAAATGATGTATTGTACTCATTTGAATTGATTAAGTTGATCAAAACCATTGTTCTCCTATAGTTTTCAAAAACATATTTGACTGCTATGAGTGAATAGTTTGTTTGATGGCTTGAAAGATGAACTATGTTTTACTCTTTCAGTTGTATATCATTTCTTTTTCGATGAATATGATGGATGTAATCTCTTATCAGTCCACTTGCAATGAATAAGGGTAGCATGGCAAGCTCTACCCTTGTGGGAGCCTAGTTTTCTCCACATGCTTGGTCTTCAAATAATGATCAGCTTCATGAATTTCCCTATACCTACACAAGGAAAAAAACAATTTTAGAATAAAAACAAGATATGATGATCATACTGATGTTCCTCTTTCATTTCATGCTTTTGTACTTTGTCACTTGATTGTTTCAATGTATGATTGATAGTAGGTTGCATTATTATTGATGATTCATGTATTTATCTTCATGATTGGAGCCTTTGACACCCCCTCTTTTCTCTTACAAGTCAATAGAGTTCAAGAAGACAAAGGCGCACCATTCAGTGTTAACCATCAACCAATCAAGCAATGATGATTATGATATTACTTATGTGATTTTCCTCTTTTGCATCTTCAATAGTGTGGTGTGCTATTAGTTATGCACTGTGACAGTCACATCCATGACTTTTGTGGATATTTGATTTCATCTTTATGCTTTTCATTTTGAAAAGAAAGTGCATTTCAATGCAATGTTGTAATATCATTTGAGTTCTTGCAATCAAATGAAGCTATGTAAATATGAATTACTTTATGAAATTAATGAACACATTCTAAAATGATTTGTTGCTTCTATGCTAAATTTTGTACTTCATTTAATCTTGGAACATTTGAAAAGCACTTCTAAAATTCTAATTCTTTCTTTTAAATGCATGACTATCACTTGAAGAACAAAGAACATGATGCAAAAAACACTTAAACATAATCTGTAATTTCACCTTAAGATAAAATAATGTTCATCCAGCTCCACCAATCATGTTGTGGCCAAAAATTGGTAACAGGACCATTGCTAGACCTTAGTGGAATATTTTGATCTTGCTTTGGAATAATTTTTTGAGATAGGTCCTCTAACTCATAAGGTGATGTAGAGACATTTTCAATATGTTCATTTCTCAATGGATTATAGATTATGTCAGTGGGATTAAAAAATTCTAGCACTCCTTGAAATAGATCACTAAAAAGTGGCTCTTGATGTATGCTGAGTTGATCATCAGATGGGGTAGAAACATCTTCAATGTGCTCATTAATGGAGATATCTTGAACATTGTTTTCAACAAATGTGGTGGAAAGATTGTCAATGTCTTCAACCATTGGGTAAAGTGATGTTGAAATTTCTTGAATTTGATCATTGGTGGGTATTGTTGGTGGATTTTGATCATCATTAAAAAGTGACTCTTGATATATGTTGATTTGATGTTTGAATGAGCTAGAAACATCTTCAATGTTCTCATTGTTGGATAGATCTTGAACATTGTTTTCAATAATTGTGGCAGAGTGATTGTTAATGCTATCACCAGTGGTAGAATCTTGATTATTGTCCCTAAAAGTTATTACCTTTTGATCAATCAAGTCTTGGATGATATTTTTGAGTCAAATACAATTTGATGTTGTGTGTCCCTTTATTTTATAGAAATCACAAAGGTGATTTCATTGTACCACGGTGGTTGCACTAAGGGCTCTTGATATTTTTTTATGGGTGGGAATTGTGATGAGTTTTTCTTGCACCAACAGTTGCATGATCGATTCGATTGGTTTCCCAAGTGGGGTGTACTTTTGTTTGCTTTCTTGTGATATTTTTACTTCAAATTGATCTTGAGATGATTGATCTTCAAGATGTGGTGATTGGGTTTGTCATTGATGTTGTTGCTTTTGATATCCAACTTCTTGACATTGGAGATATTGTTCTTGATGGGATTGTGCACACAAATCAATTCTTTGATGTCATGGTTCAAGCGATGGAAGAGTGTATTGATTTTGGAGTGAATATGTCTTTGGGATAAATAATTTAATTAGTTTTGCAAGTGAAGCAAGTTGATCTAGCAAAATTTGTTCCTAATTTTGACTTTGAATCCCTTCATATAGTTGATTCTTCTATTCAAGTAGATTTGGAATGTGTACTTGTGGTGTTTGTATGGGATCATGGACAAATTGATTTTGGACACTGTTCTAATTTGGGATGATGCTTAGATTTTTCTTTTGAACTTTTTTGTGGTTGGAAAACATATTTCCTTGATTTAGGTAACTTTCATTTTGCATGGTGTTACCTTGAATTGTATCAATACATGGAGTCATTATCATTTTGTTCATACTTTGAACAACATTTGTATGATTCACAAGCATATCTATCGCAAAGTTGTCCAAGTGGGGATTTGAAATGTTCATGTTTGGTAAGCTTGTATTTGCTATATTCACATTTGGCATGTATGGATTTGGTGGGATAATGCTATTCGTTTGAAGACTCATGCCTTTAACATTCAGTTGATAGATTTGTAGGTTTGGTCTTGGATTTAAATCTATCATGTGGAAAGGTATTCCAAAATTTTGATTGCGCATACTCACATTTTTTGTACCATTAAGGTTTATATGAGATAATGATCTTATGTACTGATTGTATAAATGTGAGTGTTGATAATCAATTGGAATTGTAAGGCTTTGATAGTTTGGTTGGTTTAGACTGCTCATGGTGTATGGATAAAGTTTACTATTCCATGTTCTTCTTGTGTTTTGACCTTGAATTTCTAAGGTTTTTAGGACCAATGATGAGATGAAGGATGAAACGGGTGAATGATATGGGTATGTGCAGGATCATGATGGGCCAAAAAGTGGCAATTTTATAGGTATTTGTAGGGTATGTGTTGACAACCATTTTTTACCCAAAACTGATGAAACGAAAAGGGTTTTTGAGGATATTCTCACCTTTCCACAAGTATAAATTATACTTTACTTTTAATTTAATAAATAATTATTATTCATTTTCTATTAGAATTACGACTAAAGTCCTAATCAATAGGTTGATTGAAAAAATTTGTAGCTTTCAAATGGTATCACATTTTTTGTATCTAAAACATGTGTCACATTCTATGCTTCACATACTATAGAATTAAAAAAATAAAAAATAAATTTCATGAAGTTTTGACCAAGTTAAGGTGGTCAGGCATGCAAGTTTTTATATTATTTAAAAGTTGTAATAAAAAAAATCATAATTAATTATTTACTTGGAAAAAACTTACAAAAAAATATGCATCACATCTGGACATGAGTCATCTACTTATATATAAAATCTTAAATTTTTTTTTATCATTTTGTTATGGTTAGGGTGGTCAGATAGACACCTACTTGTTATTTTTTCCCTAAAATTTAAGTACTACTGCATTGAAAATTCAAATTTTTACCAAATGGATTTTTGTTTTTTTAAATAAACCTAGTAGTTTACAAACTAGTACATTCAATTTTCAATAGATTCTATTATTACATATTTTTGAAATAAATATAGATAACTTATTCAAATTTTTACATCAAGTTTCCTAACCCTGATTTTTCTAATTTTTTTGCGACTTAAGGGCCTGCTTTTTCTATGATGGTTTTGCACATAGCCATATGGGTGTCAAAATTTTAGAAACTTTTGATCAATGATAGACTTAGGGTTTGATTTTGATTGGTTTGACTTGGATAATGAACTTGTAAATGCCAAGGTGTTAGATGTGATCTTTAGGATAAACTTGTTCAAAGAAGTGATAATTCAACTAAGTGTGTGATGAAGGATTCATCCAAACACACCTAACTAAATAGATTATTTTGATTTGGTTTAAGGATTTAATCAAGTCTAGATAGTGATGTTCCCAAAGCTCTAAGGTTGTTTGTGGTATGTGATGATAAATTTTTTGGGATGGATTAATTGTTTTATTTGATCCTAAATGAACCTAAGGAGAACCTTGTTTACAAGACCAAGATATTGAAGAACATGATCTTCCCAAATCATTAGTTCAAACCAAAAGACCAATTGTGTTTGCATGAAAACCATATGACCAAAAAGATGGAAAGTACATGTGTGGGGTCCAATTTTTTCTTAACTTTTCTTAATGATATCTTTTTTCCACAAACATAATCTTGATTAGCTTTTGAAACTAGATAAAAATGTCCTAATTCTCTTTCATCCCACAACATGCATTATGTGGAAATTACAGAAATCAAGGAAAAGGTTACCTTATGCTGACTTTATTAGGAGCAAATTAAGATGAAATCCAAATGATTAGAATCCTCTAAGGATACAAATCCCAAGGGGCATCAATAGAATGCATTTTTTTTCAAGAGTATTCGATTCTCCTAAAGGGTTTGAGGTTTGATGCTAAAGTTGAATGTTTGTTTTCCAATATTTTTGATAAGGAAATGTGTTTTTATTTCAAGAAAATCACAACCATATGGATATTGAGACAATATTTGTTGAATCCCCACTTGGACAAGTCTATCTATGCCTACTTTCAATGGATGGTTAGATGCTTGACCACATAGGCTCCCCCATATAGTGCACTCACTTCTCAAGTCACCTAAGCATCAATACCCATGAATCTCCCATGGAATAATTTCCATTAGTACTAAAAGTCATAAAAGTTTGGGGTGACTTCATAATGACCATTCTTGCACGAACAAATAGATTAGGATTTTGGTCTTTCTAAACAAGGGTTTTAATGTGGGTATTCTATTCATGGGGAATGATCTATGTGGTGAGATACCATTGCTACCCTTCTCATTGGAATAATCCTCATGATATCTTAGGTTGAAGTCACTCTCCTTTAGCGTGTTCTTGGTTGGGTCATTCCCTTGGGTGCTTACATTTTCCCACAAGGCAAGCCCTCTAAGATAACACAAAAGTGAGCAAACACATTCATAGTTCAATCAATCTTTGTTGAAAAAAAAAGAGAGAACACACACGATATGTTTCACTCATAATCATAATTTTTTTTTAATTTTAAACCTGAATTGCAAGATTACAAAACATGATTTAACACATGCTAATTTTATCCTCAAAGAAAAAGTGAATTCTTTTTAAGCACAAAAATTGAAGTGTGGGATTTGATTGTTCAATTTTAATCCAAAATCAAATTGTTAGTATTCAAATCATATAGAATAATATTGCAACATAGAAACAAATACTTTAGAGTAATTAAACCAATCTATTGAAGATTAAAATAATCAACCTTTCAAAATTCAAAAAATAAATGGAACATTAACTACTGTAAAAAAAGACAAAATGCCTTTAGTAATATTTTTCAATACCAACAAAGAATTGTACCACCAATAGTGCAGTAATCTAACAATGGAAATCGTGCCTAAGATGAACATGTGCTGTATTCCAACATTTCCTTAGTGAGGCCATGACTTGCATATTTATTTTGGTGTAGTGTTATTTATTACCAAATCTACATTTATTAGTTACCAAATTTCAAGAAAGATGTTAGGCAAGTAAGGATTTTACCAAAGAAACCATCATTTAGGATATCTTTTAAGAATGTTACTTATACAATTGAATTCCTATATTAACATAGGAATATGACTTCTACACACATAATTATGGAAAAATTTCATTACAATCTAGAATTTAAAAAGCTTAGATAATGTTTGAGTACATTATTTTTAGCCAAATGTCATAAAGTCCTACACAAGCATGAAGGATACATTTTCCCTTAGTTCTTTGTTCAAATGAATGAAGGGAAGCTAACAAATACTAAGCACATCATTCATAAGGTTTAATGCATCTTTTTTTTTTTTAGCACCATGGTACCTCCAATGCCTAACAAAGACCAACTACTAGGGACATGACCTTAATTGCAATAGCTAAATCTTTCTCATAACCTATATTCACTTTGATTTTGTAGCAATGAACACACTAGTGATGTAGAAGGGTGGAGTATTTATGAAGAGTGGTGTCTAGGATAGTGTGGGAAAGTGCTCGCCCATTATTTATTTCACACACTAAACATCTCCATGAAAAGACCCACCACCAATTTCTCAAAGCAAGTTGCCCAAGATTTTTTTTTTGTTTTCAAATTTCCAAGAGATATCCTAAATCATGCCAGGTTAGATGGTTACCATAACTAGAATAATAGTGAAAGATACAACTTACATCAGCTAATAATTTTTTACTGAGACTTTCAAGCTAATGCAATACGCAAGTGTAAAACCAAATCAGCAATCTTTTAGAAATTGATCCCTTTTTAACTACTACAATAAAATACAGATAAGGATAGATTCATGTAATGAGTGATATGTATATGATAGTGTGTTGTCAAAGAAGAGGCCATGAGTTTCTTGGAGACTATCTTCTTCCCCTTGTGCAGACAGTGTTAGCCAATGACATAAATCATCCTATGATTCAACAAAAACCTATTCCCTATCACTTTTTGTTGATGTGCATTCCCTACTCTCAGTAGCTTCCAAATAAAATGCTCCTAGACTGTTGATGTCACCACCACTCCTTTGTTGTAGAATTTTATTTTGGCTCGTTGCAGCCTAAAAATAAAGTGGTGACCAAAGTGTTGAAGGGATGTTTATTAGATTGAAAATTATGGCCAAGATCCAAATAATGAGCACACTGTGTAGGTTTTAATGTTCAACTATCGTAATGTTGGTCAAGCATCATGGCATTTTGAGCTTTTCTATCAAGATCAGTTAAATTGAAGGAATCTTTCACATCAAGATTGACAAAAATTGGATATTAACATTTCCAGAAATTCAACCTTTCTCAGATAGATAACAAAACCCCAGATCACTTGTCGGATCTCATATACATTATTAAGCTTCTTTGTATGTGCAAAAGGAAAGCTTGGATTACAACACATAAAAAGGATGGTGGTATAACCTAGCGTTCATGTTAGGTTATTAACACCAAGTGGCCTTGAGATTGGTTATCTAGTACTAGACATTGCTCTACTTAACTCTAAACAGTGGCATATGTTTTTGAATCAACAAAAATGCACCAGGTAGGAATAAAACTTGTGTTTGTAGGATGGCTAGTGGACTAGTAGTGGGAAGATAAAGCGATTTTGAAGATATCGATCAGACATATATGAGAATGAAAGCAAAACACACATATCTCAAACAGAGGCTGAAAATTGTGGGAAAATAAGCTTTATCCATTTATATCATATTAAATTCATTTTTTGTAGAGCAGTAACTTTGAATAGCTTCAAAGTATATGACTTGAAACAATAAGTATAGGTAGGCCAAGCAATTGATATGGGAAAGACTACATAGGCTACTATTCTCCAACTTTGGGCATTGAGTCATTCAAAAGGAGGAGAAATGACATGGTAAGAAAGAGGAATGACACACTATTTCAAAATTCCATGAATGATACAAAGGAAGATCAAAGGCTTTAAGATAAGCCACAATAAAGGATGTTAGACTCCAAATTAGGTCATAGTTTGGAGGAGATCATCGAAGGAAAGTTCCTCTATAGGTTAGAAAAGAAAACCAATTATAGTGTGTAAGCAATAACCAAAAGACATGAAACATAGAAAATAGAAAGTACTTACCCTCTATTGTAGGTAGATAAAGTGAGCATACAAATTATAATAATGTTTTTATTGATTCTAAAACACATTTTATGTTAGTTGAAACATAGATTTTCTATTTTAGGTACATAATGTATGATTTATTTGGACTGCAATGTAACATAATTTTAATATGGTAACATAGCCTTAACACAACAAGATAGATAAATGACAAATAGATTGAAACATTTAACATCTACCCTTATTTATCATTTAAAATCTACTTCACTATATGGCTCTCAGTTCTATTTCACTTTTTGGTTGTCTATGAAATGAGGGAACAAATCCTTCTAATGTTAGAATGATGACAAACTAGTGAACAATATATGCATAAAATATTGCAAACATGAAAAAAATGTATATTAGAGAAAATATAAAAAATAGACCCTCCTTCCAGCACCATTTTGTAGATGCCATTTTCTACATTTTGCTAAAAAATAAACAAACATTAGTATTGTCATTAAAAAAAAAAAAAAAACCAAAGAATCTCTATGAAATACTGAATCATGTTAGGTATGCAACTAAGAAAATAAGGAAGCTAAATAAAACACATAATATCATAAATCAAAATTTATCTCATAGTGGATTAGTGCTTCCTTGATGTGGAAAGTAGCCCTTTCCCAATCCTTGATAAGCTCCCGAATGATATGATGAACAAGATTCAAATGTATAAGATTGTGTATCAAGTTGTGGAGGATTAATACAATAAAGGAGGCCTCTATTTATAAGAAATTATGATGGAGGATTGCAAAACATGGGCCAATGAAAAGATGCCACTTGTCAAGATGTGAGAGGATGAACATTATGCACATTTTGATCAATGTGCCAAAGAGGGGGAGATTTAAAATTAAAAAGATGTCTTGTTGGAGGAAGAAGAAAGAGTCTTAAATGCCAAGTGGGAGACATGTAAGAGACAATGTAAGAGGAATTAATACCATGTTGGAGGACAAGAGATGTGGAAGGGAAAATTCAAATTTGAAGAATATTCCATCTTAATGCCCTTTTTGAATGAAATTAGATGAAATAATAAATCAAATAAATTGATTTATTATGCAAGTGGGAAAATATAGAGAATGTGACATGAATTAGATTAGATTAATCAATATTTGATTAATTTAAGAGAGGATTAGGTGATTTTGATTTTTGACTTACATACTTAGATTTATTTAAATAAAAGGGAGGAAATTGATGCATTCTCCATTTAATTAAATACATTTGATTTAATTAAATGAGGAAAATTTAGAAGATAATTAAATAAAGTGATTTATTTAATTAAAAATATAACCTTAGGGGATCAATAAAATAAACTTGATTTATTTAATTGATGGGTGAATATGATTTAATTAAATATGAGGAATTTTTGATGTCAAATTTTCCCCTCTCTGAAGCAATGTACTTGTTGCGTTGGTTCAAAGAATAAACATTTCATCATCAAAATTCAATTTTTATTTTATTTTTTCATATGCCCCAGTGGAAAGAAGTATATTGGTACATTGCCCCCTCAAGAGATCGAGTGAAAAGTTCAATTTGAGGGTCTATCTCACAACAAAGATCTTCAAGATGGGAATATGCATGGTTATGATGATGATGAAAATGAGATGGTTTTAAAATGCTTAGAGTAACCAATCTATATTATCCTAAACAACTTAAATGATGATGCAATATATTTATGATGAATGATGTGATGATTCCTATAGGATTATGAAATGGATGTTTTATGCAAATGTACAGTTTATGAGATGCCTATACTAACAAATCTATATTATGATTATCAAAATGCATGTGATATTATTAGTTTTTCTTATATGATATGATATGATTTGTAGTATGTTGATGGTTTGTGGATGCAGGATGAATGCATTGGTGATGATGATTAACTATCTTGTTATAATGTTAAAGAAAAAAAGAAGAAATGAGATGATGACAAGAGGATTCAATAAGCTAGCTTTATTTGAGATGATGATGAGAGATGGATGATTTTCTTATCAGGAATTGGGAATTTAAAAGGGCTAATTACCTTGTTTTTTATAATACACATAGGCACAATGCATGAAGGTATAAAGAACTAGGATGGTGATGAGCTTAAAATATGCTCATAATTTGAATATCATAATGTATTTTTAATACCCTTACTTTTATTGTTGATGGTTGTTTAACTCTTTGATTAAAGAATTTTTATTTAAAATTGGGTAGAATCATATAGCTACACAATCTTATATTCCTATAGCTTAATATCCATGTGTCTATATAAATTACCCCATTGGACATCCCGAAAGACTGATATAATGCATGTGGTTTTTGGATAGTGAAATAGATTTAATGTGTGAATAATAAATGTATCATGTTGTTTCCATGCATGCTTTCTTTTTGCTTTTGTTTCCTTGTACATCACAGGTTGTTGAAGGGAACATGAACAAGTCAAGCATAGCAGATCTTAGCCTTGCAGTAAGTCCACTTCCAACATGGTGTCGAGGAAGTTTTTCCAACGAAGACTCCTTGACCAAGTTGTTGGGAAGGAATCTGAATGATCATTAATCTAGGAAGAGTGGAATGCTAAATTCTCTTTGGGTCGTGTTGAATAGTTATGCCTTCATGAGAAATTTTTTCCTTGATTTCTGGATGTATTCATGTCTACGTCTTTCTCTGTTAGAGTTAGGTAGTTAGTTGTTTTTCAAATATAAATAAGTGTTCTTCCTGCATGAGTGAACAAGATAGAAAAGTTTGTGTAAGAGTTAGTATTATAATAAGAGTAGTGTTTTGTTAGTTTTTCTTATAGGCAAAATAATCAGTGTATGTAATTCCTAGTCCATGAATAAAAGTTGATGAAGTTTTGAGTTCAATATTTGCATAAACTAGTTGATGCTTGCTAAGGGGGACCACTTAGTAATTATCTTTAGTTCGTTGTTTATTTTCCATCAATTATAAGTTAGATTTCATTTTCAAAAGTTTCTCTGCAAACTCAATCTTATATTGTTCCTGTAGCATAGGGAATCCATCCCTATGTTTGTTCATGCAGCATAAGGCTAGTTCATAGTTTGTCCCGTAATAGTAGTTGACATGATATCTATTTTGCTTAAGTTATAAAGACTTTACATTACATTCTTGGGCCATAGGTAGAATTCCTTTCAAGCATTTATTTCTGGTAAATCGTAACTAAAACTGGTTCTTAGTGCACATACAGTGCCGCTCCATTTCAAGTATATGTTCCCTAGTTTGACAAAGTAAATGAATGGCCATAAGAAGATGTTAGTCACCCATTGGAATGTCCAATTCCCAGGTTAGGATTTTCCATGACTTTATATCCTTTTGTGGGTCCAACCATTTTTGGCACCGTTGTCAGGGATGGTGTCAAGCTAAGAACCTGCTATAGTCATTATTAGCAGTAGTTTAGCCTATTATTCGAGCATTTTAAAAATTCCTTCAAATCACCATTCATTTTATTGCATGGATAGAAAAAGAAATTCTCTAGGAAGATTTCTCCTTAACCTTCCATTCATTGATAACAATCCTGAACCAGCTTATAATTTATTTGAGGAAGGTGGACACCAAGATATTAATCCATTTGTTGAAAACCTATTTGTTGAACTGCCATTTGATCTAGCTAATGAAGAACTTGAAGAAAATCCATTGGATTTGATACTCCATTAAGTAACTATGGCACATAATCAACCTAATCAACCTCCTACTTTTGAACTCCCCATTGTTGCTTAGCAAGATAATGATAACCTTAAAAATATTCCTTCCTCATTACTTCCCAAGTTCTATGGACTAGTTAAAGAGGACCTAGAAACCTTCTTGTTTGAGTTTGACATCCTCTGTCGCAGCTATGATTGCACTTCAGATGCTCATAGGCTAAAGTTGTTTCCTGCTACCTTGAAAGAGGGAGCTCTTTGATGGTTTATGAGTTTTGGAAGGGGTGTTGTTGATAACTGGTCAGCCATGCAGACAAAATTTCTTGATAAATACAAGGAATATTGTAAGAGTGGAAGTAAGGGTGATGATATATTCAGAATTCAACAAAAGGAGGATGAAAGCCTAGAAGACTATATCTCAAGATTCTTGTTTTCCCTGAAAAATAATTCAAACCATGCTCTCAATGAAGAATCTCATAAACTACTTTTTTTAAGAGAAATTAGTGATACCTGTATAGATGCCCTAGACCTAATGGGAGGAGGTTATATAACCCAAGGATCTTGGGATGATATAAAGAAAATATGTCTCAACTACTCTCGAGCAATTGTTAAGAAGGGTAGAGGTCATCAAGCCACAATAGGAAAGTATTCTACTAGTGGAGTTTCACAGATGGATATCACAAATTTGTTGTCTGATTTCAAGCAGGATATCATAAATAACATGGCTACACAGTTGAATACCATCCAAGTTCAAAAGAAACATGAGGAAGCTGAATCAATCTTGGTCAAGTTTTGTCCACATTGGAGACAAAATAAATATGACTATAGATGCAAGATGGTGGCTAATCTAGAGGCTAAGCAATTACCTACTAATTTTAAGATGGTGGAGGGTGAAGATGACCAAGTATTCTTCATTGCACAAAGGTGACAATGAGCTCAAAGACAAGGTATGCCTCAAGACCCTTTAACTTTTGGTAATACTTACAATAACCAATGGCAACCTACATATGGCCCATCACCACCTTGGAATACTCCTCAACCATATTGGCCTAACTATTAGAGTCCCTAATGAAAAATTCCTCAACAAGGTTGGTAGTAGCCACAACGACAATGGACTCCACCCAAAGGTAATTGGTAGCCAAATCCTCAATGGGGAGGTCCTCAACAATGGAAGAATCAATCCCCTAGATCCCTCCAGCCTCAACAGCCACAACCTTTGTCCCTTATGCCACCTCCTGCAACACCTGCAGTGAATACTAGCCCTAAAAAACAAACCCCTATGTCTGCTCAACCATTTCCAAATCCTAATAATAAGCAGCAGCAACAACAACAACCTATGTATTGTGCAAAAGCCAATCAATAGGCAGCTTATGCCATGAATATTCATCATATCCATCTTAGGTCTGGAACCACCCTCCTTGCTCCATAGCCTCCTATAATTATAGAGATTCTAGACTTTGCCTCTAAATGACCTACTGATCCTATAGAAAATATACCTATATCAGATATTGCCTCTAAAGAGCCTATCCTACAACATCAGGCTAAACCACCTTTTCCTTAGAGATTGCAACCTACTATATCCAAGTCTATGGAATAGCCTACCTTTAATATTCTGGATCAACTAAAGAATGTACACATTCAAATTCCTCTTTTAAAAGCCATTAAGGATATCCCAATATATGGAAAGGCCATTAAGGAGGCCTATTTGAAGAAGCCAGGAAGAAAGAAAAAGAATTCTCAAACTATCCATGTTCTAAGACAATTAGCAGATATTATGTTAGGGAAGATAGTTATTCCTGCAGCTTGCTGATAGTTCCATAGTAACACCTGATGGAGTGGTAGAAGATGTCATTTCCAACCTTGAGTCTTGGGAATACCCAACAGATATCATCCTAGGTAGACCATGGTTGGCCATAGGTGATGCTCTTATAGGATGTCATTTAGGAGACATGACAATTTCTGATGGTCAGTCAAGAAAGAAGTTGGCTTTATACCCACCTGCCCAGCCTCAACCAGACTTATCTCACCCAATTTGGCTAGATTTAGGAGAGGAAACTGAAGAAGTCAATTCCTTGGCCCAGCTAATGATACTACAACCTAATCCATTTTCCTAGCTTCAGAGTGAGGATGGCCTACTTTTAAAAAATTTGTAGTCCAACCCTAATTTGCATAGTGCATCTGTTTTGGATAGCTATCCTCAACAGTGTTTCCTACAGCAATTCAATCCTAAAAGTATGAATCCTAAATTTGCTTCCACATGGAATACATACACCATCTTTATCAACAACCTCCATGAATGATCTTACCAAAGTAGGTAGAAGTGTCTCCAAGGCGCTGCCTATACATAAATAATAAGCTATCTCCATCTCAACAAACTACCCCAGTCACAATGCTACAAGATTAACAAAACACTTTTGCATGGGACTATGGGGATATGAAGGGAATAGATCCTCAACTCTGTACTAATAGAATCTACATTAAGGAAGATTGTTCACTTGTTAGGCAGCCTCAAAGAAGGATAAATCCAACACTCAGGGAAATAGTTAAAAATGAGCTCCAAAAATAGAAACTATATTTGATAATGGTTCACTTTAATTAGTCACAATAGACCCTGTTCGATTGGAGCTACTGTTAATGGAAATCATCTTCGATTGTATCATAAGCCAACCTATAAAGAAGAATTTATGTAGCAGTTTGTTCAGGATCCTACCAATGATCTTCCTACAGCAAAATGCTCTAGCCTTTCTCTTGTAGCTTCACCTTAATTCTATAATGCATGCTCATAATAAAGGTTTCCTTTTTAAGGAAGCCTTTTCTTAATTTGTCATTCATCACCACCATTCATTTCCTTTTCTTCCATGTCACCCATCCATGTATTCCATCCACACCACCCTCATTTATGATTTCAACTTCCAGCCATCAGTTCATGCTACATATGTGATCTTTTCTAGCATGTACGCGAATTTATTACAAGGTACTTGATATATTGTATTATCACATCATTTCTTTATTTCATCTATTCATTAATTGTAATTCACTTATCAGTCATTATTTCTTGATCTTCACCTATCCTTTCCCACATATGTGGACATATGTCACATTTTAAGTAGGGGCGAGGAAAATCCATGTACTTTTTCTTACGTTGTTGTCATAACTGCCAAGATCTTTTTTTTATTATTTTCTTGTACTTACCAAAAATGATTGCATGTTTCCATCTTAAACAACAATTAACTACTTGATCTAAATAGTTTTTAATAATCATTTCATGCAATTAGTTTGTGTCATTCTTGGAAAAGTAAAAAAAGTGATGGCAGGGCAGAAAGAGGTTTGACAAAAAGAAGTCTTTTAGTTAAAATTTTCAAAAGAAGTTAAAATTTTAGGAATCTCAACTGGAATAGTTGTGAATATGGGTGGTCAATTGGTAATAGATAATCTTACAATTCATGAACCTTTGACGCACAATCCTAAACCGGTTCAGGCATTTAGTAACTGTGGATGGTTGAAGTATGTTCTAAGGATAGATTCTTTTGATGAGGAAGCTACAAGCAAGTTCTTGAGAACTCTTTCAGAAGGAGAAGCTATAGTATGGGGCCTAAAAATAGCTGTTATAGAGGAGAGGATTGCAGAAGTAACTCAGCTTCCAACATTAGGAGAAAATTTTCTCTTAGGAAGGGATGTTGTCTCTGCTAGGGTAGAGTTTACAATTCCAACAAATGGACAATTGGAGGTTTATAAGCAAGGATGCAAACGGTCATCACTACCTCACCCATACTTAGAGTATGCCAATTTCATAATCAGGTATTTGACCTGTGAAGGACAGTTTTCCTTTTTACATTCTTACCATTTTAAATTATTAAGTCATATGAGGTATGGCTTAGCTATTAATGTCCCAAATTTTCTATTAAATCTTTTACAACAATGTGCCCATGAAACAGAGAAGGGTAGGAACAATTCCATTTCCCATCATTCCCTTATTAAATTTTTGATTGAGCATTCCCTAAGGGATGTGTAACCCCTTTCTTGGCAAGAAATTTTTTCCTAGAAGGGTCTGTAACTTCCAGAACCTTCAAGGGCACTCCCTACTCAGTATAGAAAAAATAAAAGAAGAGAAAAATCTACAAGTAGGGGAGCCGAGCAAGAATCATCTACTCTTGTAGCACTTAGCCCTATAGCCTCTGCACTAGTACCCCCTACCCAAGTGCAAACTAGTTTTTCTAGTAGAAAAGAAAAAGGGAAAATGAAGGTTAGAGTGTCATCTAGGGAAGAAAAAGCCCTAGAATCTGACCCTCATGTTCAAAACAGAAAACATTCTACTCCTGCAACACTTTCCCCTGTATCAATTTCTCCTATAATAACACCTATTGCTATTGAAGTTTCACCATCATCCTCTCCTCCTAAGCCTAAATCCTCCAAGAGGGATAGAAATAAGAAGGCCACAAAAGTATCTTTTGCAACATTTCCAAAAAGAGCTTCCACAAGGAAGCAGCATAAAGATACCTCCACTCCTCGTCAACCTAAAATTATAGTAATTTTTGAGGAATTAGAAGAATCCATCCATAATGATTCTCAGAATGTATCTAAGAATGTTGAATACAGTCTAGTTGCTATGGAGGTTGAATAAGTACAACAAGATAATAATGAAAGGGGGATACCAAGTCTTGATGAGTTGGCCAGAGTGGTTAGGAAAGTTTTAGAGGAAGCACAATCCCTTCTTGTGTAGCAACAAGAAACCATCCTACAACAAGAAGAAGAATATATTGGACAATATATAGTGTCCAATGAGACTCCATCACCTCCTGGACCTTGTAAAGCATTGGTTGTCTATAAAAGAACATTGTTAATTGAGTATTTGGAACATCGTAGGACTACATGGAGGCCTATCACATTCCAAACCTTGAGTTTTCACCATTTGGCCAAAACTAAAATTCAACAAGCCCTTTGGGAGGAAGAGAAGTAGAAATTAAAAAATAAAAACAAGAGATTCAAGAAATGAAAAAGAAAATGGATGAAATGATGCTGATCACTGGCAAGATTATGGAATGTAGGCCACTAGCAAGGATATATGCCATGTGTCTTAAAGAATAATTTCTTTGGTTTCAATTAATGAGAATTTCAAGAAACTTGGATCCTATTATTCATACAACTCAGGAATTCTATGCTACATACCAAGTAGCACCTAATTGGTTGAAAAAATCCTCATGTGAATTTAATTTGCATGGTTTAATAATTTCCTATGAAACAAAGTGGAATCCACTTCTTTATATTGGTGATATTCATTTAAGGTCACTCATGTCATGAGCGACCAATGAAACTAATTATGGGAGACAATTAGAAACCTATGAAGAAGCTTAGAGAAATGAATCAATACCACTACGACCTGAAAGTTCAAATACCCATACAATTTTGAGAACTTGGCTTCATGTTGCATATGGATTTAATGATTAGACTATAAAAATGAAGATATTTGATATTAGGAAGTAGGTATATGATGAAATTTAAAGTAGCCTCATAGACCTATGAATTTTAAAGTAGTCCTTGGAAGAACAAAGAAATACATGCTACTTGGCTTACAAAAAATATTTGAGTTGTGGCTACCATTGACATTCTATTTCCTAGTTTTGATATGGCCATTGTACCCCTATCAAGCTACAGATGTTAATAAGGAAACAAAAACCCACAGATACAAGAGATGGCAGAACTTTAGAGGTTTCTACTACAAGTTTGTCACTTCATTAGAAGGCCATACTACACCTACTAATCTTAGAGGAATGACTAGAAAAATTAATGTTGGAGGACCATCATTAGGCTAAGTAGGTGGCAGATGATGAGCTTAAAATATGCTCATAATTTGAATATCATAATGTATTTTTAATACCCTTACTTTTATTGTTGATGATTGTTTAAATCTTTGATTAAAGACTTTTTATTTAAAATTGGGTAGAATCTTGTAGCTACACAATCTTATATTCCTGCAGCTTAATATCCATGTGTCTGTATTAATTACCCCATTTGACCTCCCGAATGACTAATATAATATATGTGGTTTTTGGATAGTGAAATAGATTTAATGTGTGATTAATAAATGTATCGTGTTGTTGCCATGCATGCTTTCTTTTTTCTTTTGTTTCCTTGTGCATCGCAGGTTGTTGGAGGGAACATGAATGAGTCAAGCACAATGGATATCGGCCCTGCAATAAGTCCACTTCCAGCATGGTGTCAAGGAAGTTTTTTCAGCGAAGACTCCTTGACCGAGTCATTGGGAAGGAATCTGAATGATCATTAATCTACGAAGAGTGGAATGCTAAATTCTCTCTGGGTTGTGTTGAACAGTTAAGCCTTCATGTGAAATTTGTTTCTCAATTTCTGGATGTCTTCATGTCCACATCTTTCTCTGTTAGAGTTAGGTAGTTGTTTTTCAAATATAAATAATTCTTCCTCCTATGCGAGTGAACAAGATAGAAACATGTGTGTAAGAATTAGTATTATAATAAGAGCAATATTTTGTTAGTTTTTCTTACAGGTAGAATAATCAGTGTATGTAATTCCCAGTCCATGAATAAAAGTTGATGAAGTTTTGAGTTCAATATTTGTATAAACTAGTTGATGCTTGCTAAGGGGGCCCACTTAGTAAGTATCTGTAGTTAGTTGTTTATTTTCCATTAATTAGAAGTTAGATTTCATTTCCAAAAGTTTATGTGTAAACTCAATCTTATATTGTTCCTACAGCATAGGGAATCCATCCCTGTGTTTGTTCCTACAACATAAGTCCAGTTCATAGTTTTTCCCGTAATAGTAGTTGACATGATTTCTGTTTTGCTTAAGTTTTGAAGACTTTACATTACATTCTTGCAGCATAGGTAAAAATCCTTTCAAGCATTTATTTCTGGTAAATCGTGAGTGAAACTGGTTCTTAGTGCACATACAGTGCTGGTCCATTTCAAGTATACGTTCCTTGGTTTGACAAAGTAAATGAACAATGATAAGAAGGTGTTAGTAACCTATTAGAATGTCCAATTCCCAAGTTAGGATTTTCCATGACTTTATATCCTTTTGTGGGTCTAGACATATGGCATTGAACCTAGTGAGATGGAATTTGACTTGACAAACAAATTGAAGTATTCTTGTTCACACCTAACATAAGAAAACCTTTCTAGGACGCACTTCAAAAGTTTGAAACATCTCAGGCTAGAACATGGAAAGGTATAACCTATCAATGTAATAGTCAACAAGGTTCCCAAATCACCCTCCATACATACATAACAAAGCAAGTATTTTCCAAGTTATATTACAAGAACGTCCAATAAGCACCATAGACAAAAGATAATGATCAATGCCCCATTCCTTTCTCTCTAAATTGTTTTGATTAGATATCATCAAAAGGTCATTGGAATGAGTGTAATAAGATAAATCAAAAAGAAAAGATCAAGAACACAAGCAAGCCAATGCTCTTCATACCTCTATCCAGAGGGATTTGTTTTGTTTAGGATAATAAATAAAATAATTGTGAATAGATAATGACCATTGTAGGAAGGATACATCCTAGGACATGTTAGTGGATAACGAGATGCCATTTTATTTATCCAAAGTGTTTTACCAAAAGATAATGTCCATTGTAGGAATGATACATCCTAGAACATGTTAGTGGATGCTAGAATGTTGATATGTTGTTCAAAAAGGCTATTGATAAAAGGTCAATTGACATGTTTGCAAATGATCAAGAGTTTTATTTTGTGTTTAAAGGTTTGTTGCTTTGATTTTCATTTTATGTTTGAAGTTTTCTTTTCCTGATTGTTGTGGTTGTTTCTATTTATTTTTCCAAAGGGTGAGTGTGACAATTTGTTTATTATGGATGAGTTATTTATTACAGGTGAAAGCAAAACAAGACAGATGGAGATTTTTCAAATATTTGGATGTTTTTAGAGTTTTGAAATGCTTTCATGCTGTTTTTGGTATTTTCAAGATTTTACAAACATTTTGCTTTTCAAATTTTCCAATGTATTGGGGTTTTCTAAGAGACGACATAGTTTAGATATCATGTTTTTGAAAATTTTCTAACTTTAATGAGTGTTATTGGATTTTCACATGAATTTATAAATTTTTTTGAATTTTTTTCATGATTTTTACAATTTGAATATGGACATGTGTGATGATATCAGTCCTCCATTTTGGGATTTTTTTGAAAACCAAGCCAGGGTTGATTGATCAGATTTGATGGATTGATGGTGATAACATTGTTGAGGACACACACCAATGCAAGGATAGTGTTAAGAAACACAAGGATTGGGAAGGATATCCCTAGGTAATGATAAATTGATTGAATTTGATTGATCATCATTGTTGGAGCTTGGTTCAGAACAAAAGTTTGTTTGGATGATTTGATGTGATGTTGAAAAAAATGTTAGATGCAACTGATATTGATTGTTTGGATTGATGTTTGCTAAAGGATAAAGCTTGATAAAGAGTATATTCTTGTCAAAATATTCCATGGGTGAGTGTTTTGGATTTTGGATCATAAATGCTTTGACAGATTTGATTTTGTGTTTTCCAATGTTTGAATCACCACATAAGTTGGAGGATATTAATCAAGATTTATTCCCAAAGCAAGATGTAAATATTTTCCCCTAGTGTCTAGCAATGTATGGATTGCCATGGATGGATACCTTGATAGGTGTGTGGATGGATGGATATGGTAAGCATGCAAAGGATGCCAAGGACTATCTTGTGATAAGATAATGTGTTCAAGTAAAGAATTCTCATTTGGATAGTGCTTCTACACATCAAGCTTGTTTGCTAGGTTTTCATCATGGTACCTATCCAAAGTGCCACCATAGTGGTTTTCACTAGAGGACAATTTATTCTGTTTATTGTTTTTAATCCTTTTTCTATTTTTTTGGAATTTTTGGATTTTTCTAAAATATTTTAAGCTCCTGTTGAACCTCCTTGTGGTGTCAATGTAGATGATTCTATCATAATATGCCATTGATATCTTGCTTGATGAAGCTACTTTGCCAATATATCTGCACTTCAAGGAAACTTTGGAGATTCCTGATCCGCTTTGTTGATATTGGAGTTAACCTTCTCTTTGTTCACACATCATGATAAAGTGCCTTCTGAAACCTTATGATGAAGCATCATTTCCAACACATGTTAAATTTGAGAATTGAATATCATGCATGGATGAATGGATGGAGTGTGTTTATGGATAAAATATGGATTGGTTGATAGTTTGGAACCCTTGACTCTCCAAACTTGGGAAGATGAGTAATAATGGGTGGATATGAAAGTGTGTGTGGAATTAGGACCAACTACTTGATATGATTTTTATGTCACTTGAGAAGCCTACTTTTTCCTTTGTGGACATATTTGATGGATACTTTCCCCTCTTTTATTTTTCCCCATAGTATCTTTGACTAATGGAGTTTGATAGGGATAATCTTTCTTTCTATTCTTTGGTATTCATTTGTATTTGATTTGTCTAATGTGATTCTTAGCTTCTTTTCCTTCGATGATGTTCTGTGTACTTTGATTCAAATCTTTCTTTTTATTTTGGTCCCAATTCATGGATGGGGCACCTGATGGGTGGATGAAGATTCATGATGTGGTTGGTTGTAGTATTTGCATTGATTCCATCATAAGGACTCTTCACGCTCCCTATGTTGACATTTTTCTTAGACATAGTTGCCCCCAGTATGGTGGTAGTGAAACCTTCGTTCCTTGATTCTACTTGTTTTGAGATGTCTTGTTCAATTAGCATGATTTGATAAAGGACAATTGCAAATGACATTGTTTCAATTTGATGCTCTGTTATGTCTAGAATGTCTTGTTTTTTCTCACCTATTTATTTGAGTGGATAATCTTGGATATCTTCATACATGATTTCCATAGTCTGAATTTGGAATATATTTGATCTTGATGTTGAAAACTCTGTTGAACTATAGGAATCAATAATATTCTCTCTTTGTGTAATAATGTCAAGAGTAAAGGAATCCTGTTTTAAATAAAGATCATCTACATGTCCATTCAAAGAAAGCATCTCATGGGTAGATGAAGTAGTATGTGCTATGTGGATGTGAGCATCATTTGTGACATCTTATATAGATACGAGAGTGTTCATTAGATCATTGTAGTATCTTGGAGATACAAATTATTGATCTTGAATTATCTCATAATTGCTTTTCACATACTTTGGATCAAGTTTTTGACATGGGTCAATTTCAAAGGATGGATTGCTTATAAAGGGTTCTTGGATATCATCCATAGACATGGGAATCAACTCAATATTCTCTTGATCTCTTACTGGACTTGGATCACATGTTGAGTTCAGGGTTCCTTCAGTATCTATAACCATGAGGTGAAAGGGGGTCAACATGTCTTGGAAAGGACCATTGCTTGACCTTAGTGGAAGATTTTGATCTTTCTTTGGAATAAAGTCTTGAGATATGTCCTATAACTCATAAGGCAGTGTATAGAAATTTTCAATATGATCAATGCTTGATGGATCATAGATTATCTCAATGCGATCAAAAAATTCTAACACTCCTTGAAATAGATCACCAAAAAGTGGCTCTTGATGTGTGGTGAGTTGATCATTAGATGGGGTAGAAACATCTTCAATGTGCTCATTAATCGAGAGATCTTGAACATTGTTTTCAACAATTATGGTGGAAAGATTGTCACTATCTTCAACCGTAGGGTCAAGTGATGTTGATATTTCTTGAATTTGATCATTGTTGGGTATTGTTGGTGGATTTTGATCATGATTGAAAAGTGACTCTTGATATATGTTTATTTTATATTCGAATAAGGTAGAAAAATATTCAATGTGCTCATTGATGGATAGAGCTTGAACATTATTTTCAATAATTGTTGTGTAGTAATTGTCAACGCTATCACGAGTGGTTGAATCCTAATTATTGTCCCCAATAGTTATTACCTTTTGATCAATAAGGTCTTGGATGAAATTATTTAGTCAAATACAATCTAATGTTGCATATCCCTTTATTTTATGGAAATCACAAAGGTGATTTTCATTGTACCATGGTGGTTGGACTAAGGGATCTCGATAATTTTTATAGGTGGGAATTGTGATGAGTTTTTCCTGCTCCAACTATTGCATGATTAATTCAATTGGTTTCCCAAGTGGTGTGTACTTTAATTTTCTTCCTTGTGAGATTTTTACTTTAAATTTATCTTGTGATGATTGATCTTGAAGATGTGGAGATTTATCTTTGAGACATGGCAATTGGGTTTGTTGTTGATGTTGTTGATTTTTATATCTAACTTCTTGACATTGGAGATATAGTTCTTGATGAGGTTGTGGACACAACTCAATGCTTCGATGACATGGTTTAGAAGATGGAAGAGTGTATTGATTTTGGAGTGAATATGTCTCTAGGCTCAATAAGTCAATTAGTTTGGCAAGTGAAGTAAGTTGATCTAGTGATATTTTTTCTTGATTTTGAATTTGACTCCCTTGATATAGATGATTCTTTTGTTCAAGAAGATTTGGAATGTGTACTTGTGTTGTTTGTATGGGATCATCGACAAATTTATTTTTTACACTATTCTAATTTGGGATGATTCTTAGATTTGGCTTTTGAACATTGTTGTGGTTGGAAAACATTTTTCCTTGATTTAGATAACTTTGATTTTGCATGGTGTTACCTTGACTTGGATCAATACATGGAGTCATTATCATTTTGTTTGGACTTTGAACAAAAATTTTGTGATTCACAAACATATCTATCCCAAATTTTTCCAAGTGGGGATTTGAAATGTTCATGTTTGGTAAGCTTGTATTTGGAATATTCACATTTGGCATGTAAAAATTTGGTGGGATAATGTTGTTCGTTTGAAGACTCATACCTTGAATGTTCAGTTGATAGATTTGTAGGTATGGTCTTGGATTTAAATCTATCATACATAAAGGTATTCCAAACTTTTGACTAGGCATACTCACATTTGTTGTACAATCAAGGTTTGTAGGAGATAATGATCCCATGTACAAATTGTATAAATGTGAGTGTTGATGATCATTTGGCATTGTAAGGATTTGATAGTTTGGTTGGATTAGACTGCTCATGATGTATGGATTAAGTTTATATTTGTGTGCCTCTCAAACAATATAAAAAAAGAAACTAATTGGAAGCGTGAAAGAAATATAAGGGTATGTGTAGGATTATGATGGGCCAAAAAGTGGCAATATGATGGGTATGTGGTTGAAGAACCTTTCTTTTACCTAAAATTGATGAAACAAAAGGGTTCTTAAAGGAGATTCTTAGCCTTCCAACAATATAAATTATGCCTTATATTGAATTTAATAAATAATTATTATTCACTTTCTATTTTTTTTATCCAAGGGGTAAACACTTTTGACCAGAGCTATGAACTAGAATACAACCATTAAACAATACCACCTCAATGGGGTTTGAACCTTGGTCGAAAGAACAACAATGCCACCATTAAACCAATACACCATGCCAATACCAACATTATTCACTTTCTATTCAAATTACAACTAAAATCCTAATTGATAGGCTGATTGAAAAACATCTATATATTTCAAATGGTATCACATTTTTTTAATCCAAAATATGCATCACATTCTATGCTAAACATAGTATAGGATTAAAAAAATAAAATTGAATTTCATAAAGTTTTGACCAAGTTAAGGTGTTCAGTCATACAAGTTCTTATATTATTTAAAATTTGTAATAAAATATTCATAATTAATTATTTACTTGGAAAAACATTACAAATAAATATGTATCACATCAAGACATGAGTCATTTACTTATATCTAAAATATTATAAAAAAATATTATCATTTTATTGTGGTTAGGGTGGTTAGACAGACACCTACTTCTTATTTTTCCCCTGAATTTTAAGCACTGCTACATTGAAATTTCAAATTTTCACCAAATAGATTTTTCTTTTTAAAAAAAAACTTAGTAGTTTAGAAACTACATTCAGTTTTCTAGAAATTCTATTCTTACATATTTTTCAAATAATATAGATAACTTATTCAAATTTTTATGTCAAGTTTCTTAACTCTGATTTTTATGAATTTTTTGCCACTTAAGGGCCTATTTTTCCTTGATGATCCTGCACATACACATAATGCACACATATTTCATAGTGGATTGGTGTCACGTTGTTGTGAAAAGTGACCCTTTCCCAACCCTTGATAAGCTCAATGATAAAATTCCTTGAAGATGATTGGATGGAGGATGTGCAAGTTTTGGTCAATGTGCCAATAAATGACATTAGGTGGCCATTTCAAATATCAAATTTGTCTTGTTGGAGGGAGAAAAAGAGGCTTAAATGCCATGTGGGGGACATGTAAGAGAAGAATTAATGCCAGGTTTGAAGGGACAATTCAACTTGATTTGAATTCAAACTTGAGGGAATATTCTCCAAAGATGCCTTGTTGAGGAAAAAAGAAGGATTTAATAAATTAATTAAAATCCTTTATTTGTACAAGTGCTAAAATCTAGAGAATGTGACATGCATTAGATTAGATTTAATCCTTTTTTAGTAAATTTAAAAGAGCATTAGGTGATTTGACTCATTTGGCTTAGATTTAGGATTAAACTAAATCAAACAGATATGGAAGATGATTTTAGATTTAATTAATATTTGATTTATTTAATCGAAGAGGGTGATGTTAGGATTAAATAAAATAAAGTTTATTTATTTAATTTAAATGGATGAATTAGAGATTTAATTTAATGAACTCAATTTATTTTATGAATGGATTTGATTAAATGGAATATGCTAATTTTGCATGTTTACAATATTTCATATTCTTCTTATGTTTTGAACTTGATGCAAAAGTGAATCTCTAAGGTGTTTAGGACCAATGATGAGAGGAAGGATGAAAGGAGTGAATGATATGGGTGTCAAACTTTTGGGAACTTTTGATCAATGATAGGCTTATGGTTTGATTTTGATTGGTTTGATTTGGATAATGAATTTGTAAACCCTAAGATGTTAGATGTGATCTTTAGGATAAACTTTTTCAAAGAAGTGTAATTTAACTAAGTGTGTGATGAAGCATTCATCCAAACACACCTAACTAAATAGATGATTTTGATTTGGTTTAAGGATGTACCCAAGTCTAGGTAGTGATGTTTCCAAAGCTCTAAAATTGTTTTTGAGATGAGATGATAATTGTTTTGGGATGAATGAAGTGTTTTATTTGATCCTAAATGAACTGAAGGAGAACCTTGTTTACAAGACCAAGATATTGAAGAACATCCTCTTTCCAAAAAAGTAGCTCAAACCAAAAGACCAATGTTTACATGAAAACCATATAACCAAAAAGATTCCAAGCACATGTGTGGGGTCTAATTGTTTCTTAACTTTTCTTAATGACTAATTTTTACAACAAACACACTCTCAATGAGCTTTTGAAACTCGATGTCCAATGTCCTAATTCTCTTTCATCCCACACAGTACATTATGTGGTGTAGACACGCAAAATATGCATGCATGTCAATTAGGTGGTTTAATCAAATAACCTTCATTTGATCAAATATAACATTTCATCCTTCAAATTAAATAAATCCATTTCATCATTACATCATTTAAATGAATCAAATAAATCATAACACTTCATTAATTAACCTTTATCTTGCATCATCCCTTTAATTAATAAATCAAACATTCATAAAATTAAATCCCATATTCATATTTCTCCCCTTTTTTATTTAAATAAATACAAATATTCAAGTCAAAGGGGTCAAACTAACCTAATCATCATTAAGCTAATCTAATAATGATTATATACTAATCCTAATCACTTGGATTCTCTAGATTTTTCCACTTGCTTAAATAAATCAATTTATTGATTTATTAAAATCCTTATTTTCTTTTAACATGGCATCTATGGGGAATATTCCCTCAAATTTGAATTCAAAAGAAAGTTGAAATGACATCCAACAAGGCATTTAATAGGTCTTACATGTCTCTTACATGTCCCTTGCACAAGTCAAACTCAACATTTATTTCACAAAATTGAATTTGAATTTCCCTCTCTTGGGAACATTGGCCAAAACTTGCAAATCCCTCAACCTATGGCAAGTTGACAAGTGGCATCTTTTCATTGGTTTGTTTTTAGTCTCACATTCATCCATTTGTCCATTCTCTCATCAAAATAATCTATAAATAGAGGGCTTAATCTTCATCAAATCATCTACATCTTCACACAAAGTTACTCTCTTGGTTTGAGAACTAATTTTTCTCTTCATCACCATTGCATCTCATCATTTCAGTTTTTGAGCAAGGATTGGGAAAGGGTCATTTGCACATTTGACACCAATCCAATATGGAATAGGTACATGTCATATTTTTTAATGTCTTTCAATCCTTATTATTGTTGCATTTATTAAACATTGATATGTTATTCCATAGAGGTATTTGTAAATTTTCATGTGTAGACTAACCCTCCTAATGAATGTTTGAGATGGTTCAATTTGTCGATTTTATACGTACTTCACATGGAAATCAAGGAAATCAAGGGAAATTTTACCTAATATTCACTTTAGTAGAAGCAAATTGAGATGAAATCCAAATGATTAGAAGCCTCTAAGGATACAAATCCTAAGGGCAAGCAATAGAATGTGAATTGTTCAAGGGTATTTGCTTCTCCTAAGGGGTTTGAGATTTTATGCTCATGTTGAATGTTTGTTTTCCAATTTTTTTGATCAAGCGATGTGTTTTGATTTCAAAACAATCACAACCTTATGGATATTGAGACAATATTTTTTGAATCCCCACTTGGAAAAGTCTAGCTTCAGTGGATGGTTAGATACTTGACCACACAATCTCCCCATTACAGTCCACTCACTTCTTGAGTCAGCCAAGGATTAGTACCCATGAATCTCCCATGGCATACTTTCCATCTCAACTAAAACCCATAAAATGTTGGGTTGGCTTCAAAAAAAATGCTCTTGCACCAGCAAATAGATTAGGATTTTGGTCTTTCTAAACAAGGGTTTTAATGTAGGCATTCCATTTGTGGGGGACCATCCATGTGGTGAGAGACCACTACTATCATTCTTATTAGAATAATCCTTGTGATACTCGACTTTGTTCCAATGTCCACATTATATCCTGGGTGGAAGTTGCTTGGGTTTAGTGTGTTCTTGGTTGGGTCATTCCCTTTGGTGATTACTTTTCCCCACAAGGCAGGCCCTCTAAGGTAACACAAAAGTGAGAAAAAACATCTGTAGTTCAATTGATCTTTGTTGAAAAATAGAGAGAGAACAAATATGATATGTTCCACCCACACTCACAAACTTTGTCAATTTTAAACCAAAATCACAAGATTACAAAACATGAAAACACATGTTTATTTTATCCTCAAAGAAAAAGTGAATTCTTTTTAAGCACCAAAATTGAAGTGTGGGATTTGATTGTTCAATTTTAATCCAAAATCAAAGTCTAGTGAGTCTATAAGGTTTAATAGTAGCCAACTTTGAGAAAAATAATCACTGATTAACTTTAAACCCAAATTGGTCTAGTTGGCCTAAAACAAAAAACAAAAGCAACAAAAAATACTCTAGACTATTACAATAAGCATTAAGAAATGTTTTTTCAAGTTTCAAGTTCCATGCCCACTTCTTTTTTTTAATCTCCAATCTGCTAGTAATTTTTGGGTTTTTTTCCTTGTTACTCCATCATATTCAAGAAATCATATCAGTCATCTCTAGTCATCCTACTTCGCACCTCTTAGTATTTTTTGTTTACTTCTACAAAACCTTCAAATTCTTATTATTCAAATCATATAGAGTAATATTGCAACATAGAAACAAATACTTTACAGCAATTGCAGCTATTTGTTGAAGATTAAAATGCTCAACCTTTCAAAATTCAAAAAAAATGGAACACTAATTACCATAAAAAAGACAAAATGCTTTTAGCAAGATTTTTCCATACCAACAAAGAATTGTACCACCAATACTGTAGTAATTTGACAATGGAAATCATGCCTAAGATGAACATGTGTTGTATTCCAACATCACCTTAATGAGGCCGCAACTTGCAGATTTATTTTGGCATAGTGTTCTTTGTTACCAAATTTGCATTTATTAGTTACCAAATTTCAAGAAAGATGTTAGGAAAGTAAGGATTTCCCTAATGAAATCATCATTTAAGATATATTTTTAGTGCACAGCTTATACAATTGAATTCCTCTGTCAAAGGTCTATATTAACATAGGAATGTGACTCCTACATACATAATTAGGGAAAATTTTCACCGCCAACTAAACTTTAAAAAGCTTAGATAATGTCTAAATATAGTATTTTTAGCCAAATGTCATAAAGTCCTACACAAGTATGAAGGATACATCTTCGCTTAGTTCTTTGTTCAAATGAATGAACTAAAGGTAATCAATACTAAGTGTTTCATTCATAATTTTGAATGCATATTTTTTTTTGTTTAGCGCCATGGTACTTCCAATGCCTGACAAAGACTAGCTGCTAGGAACCCAGCCTTAATTGCAATAGCTAAATCTTGCTTGTAACCCATATTCACTCTAATTTTGAAGCAATTACCACACCAGTGATGTATAAGGGTAGAGCATTTATGAAGAGTGGTGTCTGGGATAGAGTGGGAAATAGCCTTCCCTTTATTTCTTTCACATGTTAACCAACTCCATCAGAAGACCTGCCACCAACTACTCTGAGCAAGTTGGCCAAGACTTTTTTTGTTGTTTTGAAATTTCCAATAGATATGATAAATCACAGTAGGTTATATGGTTACCATAATTAGAATAATAGGGAAAGATACAACTTGCATCAGTTAATAATTTTTTTTTTAGACTTTCAAGCTAGTGTGATTGGCAAGTGTAAAACTGAATGAGAAAGCTTTTAGAAATCAATCCCTTTTTAACTATTGCAATAAAATTTAGATAAGGATAGATGCCCACAATGAGGCTGATGTAGATGATACAGGGCTTTCAAAGAAGAGGTCATGAATTTCTTGGAGACTATCTTCTTCCCCTTGTGCAGACAATGTTAGTCAACGTTGTAAATCATCCTATGATTCATTGAAAACCTATTACTAATGTGCATTCCCCACTCTAAGTATCTTCCAAATCGAATGCTCCTAAGGTGTTGATGTCACCACCACTCCTTTGCTATAGAATTTTATTTTGGCTCATTGTAGCCTAAAAATAAAGTGTCAACTAGAGTGTTTAAGGGATGTTTATTAGACTAAAAATTATAGCCAAGATCCTAATAATGAGCACACTATGCAGCTTTTAATGTTCAACTATCATAATTTTGGTCAAGCATCATAGCATTTTGAGCTTTTCTATAAAGATCACTGAAATCAAAGGAAGCTTTCATGTCAAGATTGATAGAAGCTTGATATTAACATTTCCAAAAATTCAACCTTTCTTAGATAGATAACAAAACCCCAAATCACTTGTCAGATCTCATACACATTATTAAGCTTCTTTGTATGTGCAAAAGGAAAGATTGGCTTGCGGCACATAAAAAAGATGGTTGTTAACACCAGGTGGTGTTGAGATTGGTTATCTGGTACTAGATGTTGCTCTACTTAACTCTAAATAGTAGTATATATTTTTGAATCAACAAAAATGCACCAGGATGGAATCAAATGTGTTCTTGTAGTGTGGCCAGTGGACTAGTAGTGGGAAGAAAAAGTGATTTGAAAGAGATCGATGAAAAATAATATGAATCTATCCTCTCATGGCTTTTATATGTAGAACTTGTGCAAGGAAAAACCATAATTGTAAGCCAAAACAAGAGGTTTCCAAACCACGTGTGAGAACCCATACCCATGTATTGGAAGACAAAGAGTCATGATAAAACATTAAATAAGAAATGCACTTTAAGGCTCCAACATGGGTGTCTAATGCATAGCCACTTACACTACTTTCTTTTAGGATGCTTTGGTGACATTTTAGCCTCCAAATAGAATAATAATAGAAATTTGTGTCTATCCAAAACTGGTCACAAACTCAAGACCTTTCGCATTCCCAATATAGATGCCTAGGAGGGATAATTTTTCCTATAGTCATTTGCAACCTCTACCTACATTAAAATTTATCTTGGGAATATAGTTACAATTATATGCTATTATTAAATGAATTTCTCTCTTTTCCCTTAGGACACTTTGCAAGAAATATGGAGATATATAATGACATAGTTTTGTAAGGTTAATGTCACTTAAACTAGAATTTTCCCACTCAATATTAGACATTGCATTTAAATCCAAGAGATACAAATAATAGACTAAGTATGGTGATCAAGTCCCATGTCCTTCTTGCACCAAGAGGACTTATCATTGGTCACTAGCTTCATAGTATAATCTAAAACATTGTCCAAAGTGTCAAAATTATCAATCATGACCTTAGTATTGTCAACCATTTATCACACAAAGTGATATTGAACATTGGAATAGTTAGTATGACCAATAGAGATAATGTTTTTGTCTAAAAAAATAGTATTCAAATTGTCACATCCAATCCTCATTGTCCTGTAATCAAAACCAATAACATTACCAAGTATTTGTAACCATACCGCCTCCTTAGATGCATGTGTATCAGCCATATAATCTAGTTCAATTGTAGAAAATGAAAATGTAGGATTCCTCGTACTCATCAAAGTCATTGGACCTCCAAAAAAAGTAAATACATAAACACTATTTATACTTCAACTATCCAAGCCACCTACCCAATTTGCATCAACAAACCCATCTATGTACAATGACTTGATTACATCACTAGTAGCATGATAAACCAAACAATAATAAAAATTTCCACAAAAATATGTAACCAATCTCTTAACCATTGGTCAACAAATAAGTGTTTTACCTATCTAGTTGTCTAATAGATCTTATTTACATGTTAATTTTACTTAAGTCCTTGACATACTTCTAGAAGTCTTAGCTTTTTAGATAATATCTTATCATATCTTATCTACTTAGGCTTTTATTTAATTCTTGTGTCTTAAGTCATTTAATATTGTTTGTGTATTTTCCTCATTGTATAGGAATAATAAACATGTCAAGATCTTGTATAATCCTACCTCACAACTTTCCTTTATAAGAAAGACATCATATGTATATTATATATTCAATCTTTAAATTTTACACCCATAATCATAGAAATATATTCTTGCCATTTTCACTCTTGTGAAATATATTTTTTTATAGCAAAAATTCCTAGAGGTGTTGGGAGTTCTTACTAACTCCTAATTGGTTTCAAAGATTTGATGATGAAAATTATATCTTAGATTCAAGGGTTTCATCTTTGCTTGAATATTTTTGTAGGCGAATTTTTAGTTTTCAAGGATCTAACATTTGAATCCAATTCATCAAAGAAAGTTTTGATTTCCTAATTATATAGAGCATGCATGTTATGGTGATGTAAGTGGTGAACAAGGAGTTTCCTTCTTATTCAATATTTTTCCTTCCATTGTTTCTATTTATAATTTTTGAATTGGTTGATGGTAGTTTTCCTGAGGATAAATTAGGAACAACTTTATATGAAGATGAAAATGTTGAAATAGATAATGTTGTACCTAATAAATTTATTGCAATTGAATATTATGATTTGGGTGATCATGTGCATGCATATGAGAACCTCCTTCTTTGGTGTATAATATGTTATCCTTTTTGTGCACAACTCAATTAAAGTGGATCATATGAGAGTGATGTTCGTGAGTTGAGCTTGCAAGAAGAAGTGTGAAACATGTCTAATTTTTATAGAACATGTGTCATAACAAATTTCTAAGATTATCTTAAAAATAAGAGACAATTTGAGGAGTGCAACTCTTTGAAAGAAGTATTTCATGACTCAAATATTTGTCCTATTGAATTTTACATTAGCATGAGTGAATCCAAAGGTATGCTACCTTCATGTTGTTCCATAGGTGCGCAAAACTGATTTTGTGACTTTCCTGTCCAATGAAGGTGTAGCTTCTTATAGTGTGGGTAGTAATTTCAGCATTTAACTTGGGCCCAATATGCATTTTGTGATAGTCTTGAGTAGAAAAATTCTCTAGGCTTATGATTAGCTAATTTTCTCAAGTTTATTTTGTGCTAGAGAATTATTTTTTTTCAATTTGATGTACATGAGGAGGTTCCTTATCTAGATCAACTTAGTGAAGAATTTTTTTTTGAATTGTGAATATTAAGTTCTTCTCTATTTTTTCATCAGTTCACTCAAGGAGGTTAATAGGTATGAAAATACCATGGTTTCTTTTGTTGTAAATTGAGTTTTCAAGTCATCACTAGTTGGTATAAAAATGAAGGATGTAACATGTTGGAAAATTTTGGTGGCTAATATTTTGTGGTTTTCATGCAAGAGCAAGATCAATGGTCAAGAAAGTATTAACTTATTTAGTTGTAGCCACAAGGTTGTGCTTGATAGGAGAAGGTTACATTTGTTGCCTTTTAGTGAAAGAGGAAACTATGAGTTGAGGGAAATTAATTCCTTCAACATGATGGTGTTTGATAGAGGCCAAAAATGTATTTCAATCCTTAGTAGGCTTTCCCTAAAATATTCAAAACTTTGTGTCATAGCCATACCTTTATTTTTCATATTGTATCTTGCATTTTTTTTTATCTCATCATGTGTATATATTTTTTGTCTTCCATGAGTTAGTTCTTGTGGATGTTAAAATCTGCAAATGGTTAAAAATCTTAACATAATATCATCATACTAGTCATTTTAAACACATTAGATTAAACATCCCTATGAAATACTTAACCATGCTAAAATATGCAAACTAAGTAAAACAATGACCACTAAATTGCAAGCATATAAAAACATGATCAAAACTTTATCTCATACTGGACTGGTGCTTCTATGGAAAGAAGCCCTTTCCCAATCCTTTGCTAAGCTTGTTGTTGCAAATGATGATGGGAAAAAATAGTTCTCAATTTAAGAGAGTAGTTTTGCATGAGAGTGTAGATTGTGGATGATTTCATGAAGAATGAAGCTCTCATTTATAGATTTTCAAGTTGGAAGAGAGCTCAAAATGGAGAAATGTGGGACAATGATTGGACCAATGAGATGAGGCTACTTGTCACATTGTGATAGGTTGAGGAATGAGCACATTTTATTCAATGTGCCAAAGAGGGGGAGATTCAAATTTGAATTTGAGAGTAAATATTGAGTTTGACCTCTGCAAGAGACATGTAAGAGCTCATAAATGCTTTGTTGGATGTACATGTCCACTTGTTTTTGAATTTAAACTTGAGGGAATATTCCTCAAAGATGCCATGTTGATGGAAAATGCTGAAATTATAAATGAATTAAAATGCTTTATTGGTGCAAGTGGGAAAAGCTAGAGGATGTGATGGGTGATTAGATTAGGTTAATCAAGATTAGCTTAACTTAGATGATGATTAGTTGATTTTGACCCATTTGACTTGAATATTTTGATTTATTTAAATCAAGAGGGAGAAATATGAATTTGAGATTTAATTAAATAAAGTTTGGTTTATTTAATTAAAAGGATGATGCAAGACTTAAATTAAATAAAGTTAATTTATTCAATTTAAATGGATAGATTTAATTTACCCGATGAATGTGAATGATGCTAATTTCACATGTCTACATTTTTCCCCTCTTTGAAGCAATGTACTTGTTGCATTGGTTCAAAGAATAAACTTGTCACAATCAAAATTAAAAAAAATGATTTTTTTTATGTCCCAACAAAAAAGTACACTGGTACATTGTCCCCTCAAGAGATTGAGCAAAAATATTCTATTTGAGGGTCGATCTCATGATAAAGAGGTTTAAAATGGATGTTTATGGATGATGATGCAAATAAAATAGTTTTAAGATGTTTAGAATAACAAATCTATATTATCCTAAAAAACTTAAATGATGATGTAATGCATGCGAGATGGATGATGTGATATGCTATGATTACACGAATGTATGATTTTATGAGATTCTTAGACTAACAGATCTATATTATGATGATGAACATGCATGTGGGATGATACATAGAATGCTGATGATTTGTTGATGCAAGATGGATGCACTGGTGATGATGATTAATTATTCATGACATGATGTTACTGTAGAAAAGAAGAAATTAGGTGATGACAAGAGGATTCAACAAGTCCATGATCTGACAAGACTTTATTAGAGATGTTGATGATGATAGATGATGATGATTTTCTTATCAAGGATTGGGATTTTAAAAGGGCTACTTACCATATGTTTGATAACACACATAGGTACGATGCATCAAGGTATAAAGAACCAAGATGGCATTGTACCTTGTGTGATAGACTTTGACTCAATAAATAGATAGGAGTATTCTTCTCCACACTTGACATATGGAAACCTTGCTAGGACGTACCTAACAAAGCAAGTATTCACCAAGTTATATTACAAGAACATCCAACAAGCACAACAGAAAAAATGATCATTGCCCCATTCCTATCTCTCTAAATTCTTCATTTATATATCATTGAGAGGTTCTCGGAATGAGTGCAATAAGATAAATCAAAATAAAAGATCAAGTACACAAACAAGCTAATGTTCTTCATACCTTCAAGCAAAGGGATGTGTTTTGATAGGATAAGAATCCAAAGTGATATCCAAAATGATGCCCATTGTTAGAATGATATATCCTAGTACATGCATTGTATAGGATGATGATGGTTTGATAAGTTGATTGATAGGCTATTGATATAAGGTTGACTGACATGTTTGAAAATGATCAAGAGTTTGGCTTTTTGTTCAATGGTTTTTTGTTTTGATTTTGATTTTATGATTGAAGCTTATTGTTGCTGATTATTGTGATTTCTTATGTTTGTGTTGTCAAAGGATGAAGGTGACAATCAGTTTATTATGGATGAATGATTATTTTGAGTGAAATTGAGATGGGACATATGGATTTTTAAAAATATTTGCATGTTTTTGATGTTTTTTGAAATGTTTTGAGGCTATTTTTTGGGTTTTTGGATTTTTCAAATGTTTTGAATTTTCTATTTTTGTGATGTTTAGGGATTTTGTGTTTTTTGAATGTTTTTGGATTTTGATGTTTTTTCAATGTTTTTGGATTTTGATGTTTTTTGAATGTTTTTGGATTTTGATGTCTTGGGGGCTAATAAGAAATTAGCCTTGCCTACATTTAAGCTGAAAGATGACGTAGTTCAGATCTCATGTTTTTGATGTTTTCTGTTTTATGAGTTTTTTTGGATTTTCTAATTTTTTGATGTTTTTGTATTTTTTTGATGTTTTTGGATTTTTTTATTTTTTGATGTTTTTGGATTTTCACATGATTTTGACAATTTGGATATGGATATGTGTGATGATAGTAGTGCTATTTTTTGGGATTTTGTTGAAAACCAAGCCAAGGTTGATTGATCGGATCGATGGATTGATGATGATGATAACACTATTGAGGATACATAGAAATGTAGGGATTTGATTGGTTAAGATTGATGATGATAACATTGTTGAGGATGTACAACAATGCAAGGATAGTGTTAAGCAACACAAGGATTGGGATGGATATCCCAAGGTGATGATAGATTGATGATGATAACATTGTTGAGGATACACAACAATGCAAGGATAGTGTTAAGCAACACAAGGATATTCTGAGATGACTTTTTATTGGATTTGATTGATCATGATTGATGAAGCTTGATTTGGAACAAAATTTGTTTGATTGATTTGATGTGATGTTGATGTACAAATTATATGTGACTGATATCGATTTTTTGGATAGATATTTGATAAAAGATGAAGACTGATAAGAAACATCTTGTCAAAATATGCCATGGGCTAGTGATTTGGATTCTTTCTCACAAGTGGTTTGAACAATTTGATTCTACATTTTTCAATGTTCGGATCACCACATAAGTTGGACAATATATATCAAGATTTATTCCTAAAGCAAGATACAAATATCTACCCCTAATGTTTAGCAATGTATGGAATGTGATGGGTGGATGCTCAAATAGGTGTACGGATAGATGGATATGGTAACCAAAAAAAGGATGCCAAATATTATCTTGCGATAAGATAAGGTTTTCAGATAAATAATGCTCATTGGATAATGCTTCATGGCTCAGATAACACTAGGTACCATAGGATCAATGAAAATGACCCATATCAAGATGTTTACTATAGACACGTGAAATTAGCATTATGCACTTAGTTCATATTCATCCGCTCATTAAATTAATCAAGCTCATCAAATCCATTCACCAAGTAAATCGGGTCTATATAATTCATTCCTAAGGTTATCCATTTAAATTAAAGAAATTAATTTTGTTTCATTTATGTCTCACATCAACCTTTTAATTAAATAAACCAAAATTTATTTAATTGAAAGTCAAATGTATATTCCATCCCTTTTTTATTTAAATAATTTAAAATATCTACATCAAATGGGTCAAGGAAATTAATAATCATCTTAAATAATCTAATCTGATTAGCCTAATCTAACCACCCATCACATCCTCTAGCTTTTCCCACTTGCACCGATAAAGCATTTTAATTCATTTATAAATTGAGCATTTTCTATCAACATGGAATCTTTGAGAAATATTCCCTCAAGTTTGAATTAAAAACAAGTGGACATGCACATCCAACGAAGCATTTATGAGCTCTTACATGGCTCTTACATGTCTCTTGCACAAGTCAAATTCAGCATTTACTCTCAAATTCAAATTTGAAATCTCCCTCTCTTTGGCACATTGACCAAAATGTGCTCATCCTCTAATCACTCACAAGTTGACAAGTGGCTTCATCTCATTGGACAAATCATTATCCCACATTGGTCCCTTTTGAGCACTCTTAGCCTTTGAAAATCTATAAAATAGAGGCATCATTCCTCAACAAATCCTCCACAACTCCACAATTTTAGCATTTCATCTCCACAACTTGATGCACAAATCCTATGCAAAGTCACTCTCTTCATTTGAGAACTGATTTTGTCTACTCCATTCTCATAGCATTTTCATATCATGGAGCTTAAGAAAGGATTGGGAAAGGGATATTTTCCACAATAGCACCAATCCAATATGAGATAAAGTTTTGATCATGATTTTATATGCTTGCAATTAGCTATTCTTGTCCTATTTAGTTTTGCATATTTTAGCATGGTTAAGTATTTCATAGGGATGTTGAATTTAATGTGTTTCAAATAACTAACATGATATTGTTATGTTAAGATTTAAACAAAATCTAGATTTAGCATCCACATTATGGCGCTAGAAGGAGGGAAATTTTTATCTATTTGTGATATGTAGCTTACAATCGTTAGTATACTGTCTATTTTTAGATTTCTTTGGAACTAAGAAAACATTTCTTTCTTGATAAAGTTGTATGTAAATATTTGTTTTTAAGATTACAATTACTTCTTGAGGTCGCTATTCATCAAATTGTAGCATGATCAGAAATATTTAATAGGTTTTGATTGCTTCTCATAAATTTTACTCTCATGCATAAATCTACTTTGTAAATGAGATTCAATCTGTAGATGGAATCAAAAGAAAACTTTATGAGCAGGTGGAATCAAATTCATATGCCTTTTGTCTACGATTATTATTTCTTTTCTTTGCTCTTAATACAACCTAAATATTGAAAAGATTGATGCTTTGAAATTTTGCAAAATTTCTAACATACTGTGTCTCTACTTATGGTAATTGTTGCTTTGAAAGATTGTTACTTTTCTAATGTATTTATCCTTAGCTTCCATATTTTGCATACAAATCTTATGCAACAGTTATAGCTAGAACAATTGAAAAGTGACAATTATAGCTTTGTGGGACATTCCATATCTCCCATTTGCATGCAGGATGCAATCACGACACTCCATGAAAAGCACTTTTCTTACAAGACAGTTCATCAGACCATCATTTCTTTACCACCAATGCTGAGAGGACAAAGGTCATAGGTTGGGCACAAGAAGAAAGGATGTTGGGTGGATGACAGTCAAAGATCCTGCTATCACGTGTTGGTTGGGTTGATGCTGGCATAGGTTGAGGAATTAGTCTTTATACCTTCCAATTACATTCACCTAAAGTAGTTGATGTGCCTTAGATAGAGGCCATAGTTATTTGAAGCATTCTGTCGAACTGATCACATGACTTGTTTATGCTTCTATATTTTACATACATAGCATTTTTTGAAACCATAGATAGAGGCCATAGTTATTTGAGGAATCTTTTCAAACAGCTCACGTGTCTTTTCTATGCTTTCACAACTTGCATTTGCTTGCATTCTGTTAAACAGTTAACATGCTTGATTCAAATTTTAGCCACCACTGGCATTTGCTATAAGGTTTTTTAAATCTTTTTTAATGAATCCATTTTGTGTGTATAATTCTACCAAATACATTTGCTTGAATGTTTTAAAAGCCTTTACTCACCTATTTACATTAGTGAGTTATATTAGCTTGGAGGTTCTGGAAATTTTTCATTCATTGGTAGTATTTGAGGAATTGAAGTTGTGTAGAGGGTGATTGAAGCCAAAAGGGACATGACATGTAACTGGCACTACCCAACAGAACAATACAACCTTGAGTAATCAATGAAGGAACCCCACTTAACTCTAGTTACTTGTTATCATCATCTCTTTCTTTTCTATGAAATCATGCTTTCTGGCCTATTCTTGTATACCAGTCTTTGGCTCTATAGCTAATCTAGCATAATTAATTTTTGTACGTCACCTCCAACCTTTGTTACTTGATGATTTTTCTAGTCTTAATAAGCTAGCCTTTCACCATTTGTAACATGTTTCTATTAATTAAGGATTTTCTTTTTGTTGTCTTTTGGTCAACATAAACTTTCAAAACTATGCGGCTTTGGGTATTTGTGTGGGAAGGCCTTAAGTGTTGTGTTTTGCATTAACATCTTGATATTTCTTAAAAATGCTATCTCAAGCTTAGGTCGTAACAGTCTAAAGATACAGAGGAAAGACTTATGGGCATGATTGCCCTGGCTGTGACCGCTTGCTAGTGATGATGCAGCTAGCATAATATATGCAATTCACATGCCTTGTCTATACTTCCACCTTCTATTCCTTTTAATGCATGCACATCTATGAAATTTTCCACCATCTCTGAAAGAGAATATGATTGCATTGAAATAAAGAGGAAGACCTTACCTGCATGGAAAGAGAATTTTAAAAGGACTTGAGCATTTTGAGTAAATCCCATATAATCATAGCGCTACACCTTTTACTCAAGCCCATCAACACTGTCCACTCCATATTTATCATTGGGACAAGGCTCAATAAGCCTCAAAGAGGTAATCATTTACTATTTGATGTGTTGAGATCATTATATTCTACAATAAAATTTATAATGTCTAGTCAATAGTGAGATCAATAGCAAGGAGATTGGTAGCTTTTTGTACATTAGTATGGTGGTGTGAATTCTAGAATACTTGGAGTTATGTTTGATGAGTTATCTGGAAAATTTATTTCCTTTTGGGAAAAGTGCTTGACTGTTGGCTTTAGATCTATAAAAAAATATTCTGGCATTTTTCCATAAATACTCCTCTAATAAAGATTTAAAAATCCATTTATTTTAATAGAGATATCGGGTTTCCTCATGAATAAAAAAATCCATTTGTCTTTAATCTTTCTATGATGTGGAGGTCATCTCTGGGAGAAACAGTAAATGTCATTTATTTTGTTAAAAAAAAAAGCTTGAATCTCAAAACTAATTTCTAATATTATTTTAAATTAGGCAGCAGTAATTCTATAACGAATACCAGATTGGATTTGGCATACCATACTTGAGTTTGATAAATATGACTATTGAAGTGACACTCTTTCATAGAGTTAAACAAAGAGGGGGATTGCATTTTTATCATGATCAATGTTAGAAGCATGTCTTCCTTTTCAAACTAAAAAGTATTAAATGATTCAAAATGAGCAACCTTTCTTTCATTTTTTGAGATCATTACAATACATATTTTTAAGGTTACATGACTTCATGGGGGCTCATCAATTTTTTTTAAAATTATTTTTAGCTATAACCATTGTTTTCTTTTCATGAAAAGAGTTTTAGCCTTATGGGATATGGATTATAGGATGGAAAAGAAAAGGAAAAGAAAGGAGGGATTTTTGTTCGCTCAAGGGTTTTACATCAAGAAAGAAATAGTGGTTTTGCTTAAGCATTGGAATAAGGTGAAAGAAAGATAGATTGGAGTAAAGCAAAATTGAACACTAAAAATTTGGAGTTGATAAAGTGTTTTTTAATGCTTGAGGATTCCATCTTATGCATTAATTTTCTATTTGAGGCCAACTCATCTTCAATTTTAGGCTTTAAAACAAACATTGCCTAGGCTTTCAATTTTCATTGCGAAAGGGTTACAAACAAGCTTTAGGCAATATTGACTACATTTTGTCTAAGGTTAACAAATTGAACAAAATGTCTATCATTTGTCCTTTGGTGCTTTAAAATGAATTCACGATTGCTTTGAAGATCTAAAATAAACATGTTCTATCTTGTTTTGTGAAGGCTTACTTAAACTAACCTCATTGAAAAAGGATGTATGCACTTCTCTCGCGCTTTATAGTGATCTTGAGAATCAAAAGACCTTTTTCATGATTTTAGGTTGAGATAAAGCAATCATCTCCACACTTCATTTTGCATTTAAAATTGAATAAAATCTTGTGCGAATGTGAGTAAACCTATTGTGTGTGTTCTCCCTTTGTTTCTAAACAAAGGTGGATCGAACTATGAATAAGTTTATTCACTTTTGTCTATCTTAGAGGGCCTTCCTTGGGAAAAATGTACTCACCCAAGGTAAAAAATCAAGCGGTAACACTCTAAAGCCAAGATTATTTTCAACTGGGATATAAATGTGGGTATTGGAGTAAATTCCAATATCATGCAGTTGATTTCGACGAGATGGATTCGAAAGCGGAATCTCATCGTATGGGTCAATCTCCACGAATGGAAATTTTGAAATAAAACCCTTATTTGTAGTGGCCTATTAACTCATTTCACCAAGTTTATCAAAGTGGTGCATTGGAACTTAGATTCCAAGAAGTTACTTGCCATGTCCAATCTTAGCTAAAATATAGAAGTTAAGACTTCATTCTTAACATACCTATATATTTTTCCTTGGTTACATGTAAAATCATCTCTTCTACTACGAAGGGAATCAAGTATGCCCACCAAGAAAAAAATACGAATTGAGCTAGGATGTTATATTGCTTGTGAGTTAGTTTGAAAAGACAGCGCTTTTATTGAAAGCGTTTGAAAACCAACATTCAACATGTGCATTAAATCTCAAACTCTTTAGAAGAAGCAAATATCCTTGAAAAAAATTCACATGTTATTGCTTTCCATTGGGATTCGTATCCTTACATGCTTCTAAATATTTGGATTTCATCTCAATTTTCTCCTACTAAGGTCAACATTAGGAAACCTTTGCCTTGATTTCCTTGATTTCTGCATAATGCATTTTGTGGGGTGAAAGAAAATTAGGACATTGGACATTTAATTGAAAACTTAATCAAGAAGTGTTACTGATAAAATTAATCCATTAAGCAAAGATTAAATCAACTAGACCCCACATATGTGCTTGGCATCTTTTGGTCATATGGTTTTTGTGCAATCATTAATCTTTTGATTTTGAATTACTCTTAGAGAAAGGCATGTTCTTCACTATCTTGGTCTTGTAAAAAAGTCCTCTTAGGTTCATTTAGGATCAAAAACTTCATTCATCCAAACATTTATCATCTTCATGCCCCAAACAACTTCAGATCTTTGGAAACATCATTCAGACTTGGGTAGATCATCAAAATCTAAACCACCTTGTTTAGTTAGGTGTATGGGAATGCATCCTTTCTCATACATTTAATTGAATTGGTAATCCTTTTGAACAAGTTCATCCTACGATCACATCTTCCATCTTAGGTTTTACAAGTTCACTATCCAAATCAAACAATCAAAATCAAGCCCTAAGTCTAGCATTGATCCAAAGTTCCTAAATGTTCAACACCCATATCATTTACCCCTTTCATCCTTCATCTCGTCATTGGTCCTAAGAACCTCAGAGGTCACTTTTTCAACAAGGTAAAAGAACAAGAGGAACATTGAATATAAACTTGTTCCATACATCATGAGTAATCCAAGTCAACTAAGCTATCAAAGCCTTATAATGTCAATTGATTATCAACACTCACATTTATATACAAACCGTACATGGGATTATTACCTTCAACAAATGTCAATAGTAAAACAAATGTGAGTATTCCAAAATTGAAGTTTGGGACACCTTTCCCAATGATAGATTTAAATCCAAGTCCAAACCTACAAATCCACCAACCAAACAATCAATGCATGAACCTTCAAATGAACAATGTCATCCCACCAAATCCATGCATGCCAAATGAGAATGTACCAAGTACAAGTTTTCCAAACATGAATCCATAAAACTTTGGGATAGATATGTTTGCAAATCACAAAAATGTTGTTCAAAATCCAAACATGATGATAATGACTCTATGTATTGATCCAAGTCAAGGTAACACCATGCAAAATCAAAGTTACCTAGATCAAGGCAATGTTCAACTTCAACCTATCATGCCAAATCTAAACATCATACCAAATCAAAACATTGTCCAAAATCAAATTTCCAATGATTCAATATGAACACAACAAGTGTACATCCCAAATCTACTTGAACAAAAGCCAAATCAAGGGAGTCAAATTCAAAATCAAAAACAAATTTCACTAGAGCAACTTGGTTCACATGCCACACTAATTGAATTATTGAGCCAAGAGATATCTTCAGTCCAAAGTCAATACACACTTCCATTGGTTAATCCATGCTATCAAAGCATTGAGTTGTGTCCACAACCACATCAAGAACAAAATCTTCAATACATGTCAAGAAGTTAGATATCAAGATCAACATCGATTACAAACCCAATTAGCCCATCTCAAAGATCAATCACCACATCGCGAAGACCAACCACCACATCTCCAAAATCAATCACCAAAAGGTCAAATCTCACAAGCTAACAAACAAAAATACACACCACTTGGGGAACCCATTGAATTGATCGTGCAACAATTGGTACAAGAAAATCTCATTAAACTCCCTATTTATGAGGATTATCAAGAGCCCTTAGTTAAACCACCAGGGTATAGTGAGAAGCACTTTTGTGGCTTCCACAAAATAAAGGGACACACAATATCAAAACTAGAAATCCTTATGATGAAGGGTCACTGCCAATACATGGTCAATGTAAGAACTACATATCATGCATGGAGGTGTGGATGGAGTGTGTTTAGGGATAAGAGATGAATTGTTTGATATTTTGGAACCTTTGACTCTCCAAAATTGGGAAGATGAGTAATGATGGGTGGATACGAAACTGTGCATGGAATTAGGATCCAACTACTTGATACACTTTGTACATCACTTGAAAATCTTGCCTTTGATTTTGTGTACATCTTTGATGGATACTTTTCCCTTTTTTATTTTTCCCCGTAGTTTCTTTGACTGATGGAGTTTGATAGGGATAATATTTCTTTGTATGTTTTGGTATCCATGCGTATCTAATTTTTCCATTATGCTTCTTAGGTTCTCTTCATTTGATTTAACTCTTCCTTTTGATGTTGGTCCCAATTCATGGATGGGGTGATGGGTGGATTAAGATTCATCATGTGGTTGGCTGTAGTATTGGCATTGATTTCATCATAAGGATTCTTCATGCTCCATATGTTGATGTTTGCTTGAGACGAAGTTGCCCCAAATATTGTGGAAGTAGTACCTTTATGCTTTGATTTCACCTGTTCTAAGAGCTCTTTTTTAGAATGAATTCTCTGATAAATGACCATTGTAGATGATGTTATTGGAATTTTCTGCTATACTAACTTCAAAATATCATGTTTTGTCTAACCTATTTCCTTGAGTGGATACGGTTGGATATCTTCATTAATTATGTCCTCAGTCTGAATTTGGGATATGGCTTATCCTAATGTTGTCAACTCAATAACCTACTCTTTTTGTCTAATAATTTCAGGAGTAAAAGAATCATGTTCTGAATGAAGATCATATGTGTGTCCATCCATAGAAATCATCCCATGGTGAGATGGAGGAATATTTTTTATGTGGATATGATCATTATCTACGACATCCCGTATAGATAGGAGAGTGTCCATTAAATCATTATAGTATCTTGGAGATGCAAATTCTTGATTTTGAATAATTTCATAATTGCTTTCGACATGCTTTGGATCAAGTTCTTGACATGGGTCATTTTCAAAGGATGGATTGCTTACAAAGGGTTCTTGGACATCATCATTAAGCATGGTAAGTGGTTCAATATCCTCTTGATAATTGAGTGAATTTGGATCAAGTGTTGAGTTGAGGATTCTTTCAATATCTCTAACCATGAGGTCAAAGGGGGTCAACATTTCTTGGAAGGGACCATTGCTAGACCTAGGTGAAAGATTTTGATCATGCTTTGGAATAAATTCTTGAGATATGTCCTCTAACTCATAAGGTGATGTAGAGACATTTTCAACATGATCATAGGTGAACGGATCGTGTATTATGTCAATAGGATCAAATAATCCTAACACTCCTTGAACTAAATCACTAAAAAGTGGCTCTTGATCTATGGTGAGTTGATCATTGGGTGGGGTGGAAACATCTTCAATGTGCTCCTTAATTGAGAGATCTTGAACATTGTTTTCAAAAATTGTGGAAAAGAAATTGTGAATGTTTTTAACCATAGGGTCAAGTGATGTTGGCATTTCTTGAATTGGATCATTGTCGAGTATTGTTGGTCGATTTTGATCATGATTGAAATGTGACTCTTGACCTATGTTGATTTCATCTTCAGATGGGATAGAAATATCTTCAATGTGCTCTTTGAAGGATAGATCTTGATCATTGCTTTCAACAATTATGTTGGGGAATTGTCAATGCTCTCACCGGTGGTTGAATGTTCATCGTTATCCCCAATAATTATCATTTTTTGTGTTTTTTCTTGTGTTTGAGAGGCTTGGGAAACTTGAGAGGCTTGTTGCACTTGTTGAGTTTGTGTTGCTTGTTGTGTGGCTATATATTGTTGGATGGCCTTTTGGTAGGCCTAGTGAGCTTTAAGTGCAATGGTATATTGTCTTGTTGTGTTTGGTTTCGGTGGTAGTGGTGGTGGATTTAGAATCATGTTGGATGTAGTGAAAAGTCATCGAGATATGTTTGGAGTGATCATGAGGGTTTGAGATATGATGGGATCAATTGAGGTGATACATGATGGGAGACCATATTTTGATTTGTCGGGATTGATGTTGTCATTTCATTAGATACCCTCTGTTGTTGTGATGTTGATGGTATATTCAAAGGATTTAATGTGATAGCTTGATTGGAATTAGGTGGATTGATTTGGATGGAATGATTAGTGTTAGGTAAAGGGGGAAGCCCTAAACCAAGGAATGATGTTGACATGGGTGATGGTGGTGGAGATGTCTCTTGGCGTAATGACTCAACTATTTTTGTAAGTGTAGCAATTTGATATGACCAAATTTGATCTTAATTTTGATCTTGACTCCTTGGATATAGTTGATTTGGTTTTTGTTCAAGCATATTTGGGATGCGTACTTGTGTTTTTTGAATGGGATCATGGACAAATTGATTTTGGACAATGTTCTAATTTGGGATGATGTTTAGATTTGGCATGATAGGTCTAAATTGAACATTGTTAATGTTGGGAATCACATTCCTTGATTTAGGTAACTTTGATTTTGCATGGTGTTAGCTTGACTTGGACTCATTAACATCTTCTTTGGACTTTGAAAAATATTTGTATGATTTGAAAACATATTTGTCCCAAAGTTTTCCAGATTCATGTTTGGAAAACTTGTGCTTGGTACATTCTCATTTGGCATGTAGGGATTTGGTGGGATGTCATTGTTCTTTTGAAGGCTCACAAATTGATTGTTCAGTTGGTGGATTTGTAGGTTTGGACTTGGATTTAAATCTACCATTGGGAAAGGTTTTCCAAACATAGATTTGGGCATACTCACATTTTTTTTACTATTGAGATTTTTCTAAGGTAATGATCCCATCTACGATTTGTATAGATGTGAGTGTTGATAATCAATTGACATTGTAAGGCTTTGATAGCTTAGTCAACTTGGATTACTCATGATGTATGGATCAAGTTTATATTCCATGTTCCTATTGTGTTTTGACCTTGTTAAAAAAGTTACCTCTAAGGTTTTTTATAACCAATGATGAGATAAAGGATGAAAGGGGTGAATGATATGGATGTTCAACATTTAGGAACTTTGGATCAATGCTAGAATTAGGATTTGATTTTGATTGGTTTGATTGGATTTGGGTAATGGAATTGTAAACCCTAAGATGTTAGATGTGATCTTAGGATGAACTTGTTCAAAGGATTGCTAATTGAATTAAATGTGTGAGAAAGGATACATTCTCCTACAGTTAACTAAACAAGGTGATTTTGATTTTGATGATTTACCCAAGTTTAAAATGTTTTTTTTCAAAGCTCTAAAGTTGTTTATGAGATGGAGGTGATAAATTTTTGGAATGGATGAAGTGTTTGATTTGATCCTAAATGAACCTAAGGACTTTTTATGAGACCAAGATAGTGAAGAACATGCCTTTCTCTAAGAGTAATTCAAAATCAAAAGACTAATGTTTGCATGAAAACCATATGACCAAAAGATGCCAAGCACATGTGTGGGGTCTGATTGATTCAATATTTTCTTAATGGAATCTTTTTACCACAAACATTTCTTGATTAGCTTTTGAATCTAGATGTCTAATGTCTCAACTTTCCCCTTATCCTGCAAAGTGTATTATGTGGAAACCAAGGAAAATTGAGGCAAGAGTTACCTATTGTTGACCTCAGTAGGAGAAAATTATGATGAAATCCAAATGCTTAGAAGCCTCTAAGGATAAAATCCCAAGGGAAAGCAATAGCATGTGAATTCGTTCAAGGATATTTGTTTCTCTTGAAGGGTTTGAGATTTGATGCTCATGTTGAATGTTGGTTTTCCAATTTTTTGATCAAAGCACTGTGTTTTCAAACTAACTCACAAGCAATATAACATCCTAGCTTAATTGGTACATTTTTCTTGGCGGGCTTGCCTCATGCTCTTTGTAGAAGAAGAGATTATTTTACATGCAACCAAGGAGAAAATATAAGGGTATGTTAAAAATGAAGTCTTAACCTCAATATTTTAACCAAGATTGGACATGGTAAGTAACTTCTTGGAATCTAAGTTCCAATGCACCACTTTGATAAACTCATTGAATGGATCAGTTGGTCACTACAAACAAAGGTTTTAGTTTGGACTTTCCATTCATGGAGATTGACCAATACGGCGAGAGTCCCCTTTCGGATCTGTCTCATCGGAATCAACTGCATGATACTGGCATTTACTCCAATACCCACATTTATATCCTAGTTGGAAATACTCTTGGCTTTAGAGTGTTACTGGCTGAGTTGTTCCCTTGGGTGAGTACTTTTTCCCCAAGGCATGCCCTCCAAGATAGACAAAAGTGAGTAAACATATTCATAGTTTGATCGACCTTCATTTAGAAACAAAGGGAGAACATATGCAATAGGTTTACTCACACTCGCACAATGTTTTGTTCAATTTTTAAACCCAAACTGATGTGTGGAGGCATTATTTTATGCAACTTAATGTCAACAAAAAATACTCTTGATTCTCAAGATCATCGTGAAGCACAAGAGAAGTGCATATGCCTTTTTAGATGAGATTAATTTGCATAAGAGATTACAAAACATGAAAAAACACATGTTCATTTTAAGCCTCAAAGCAATGATGAATTTGTTTTAAGCATTAAAACATGAAGTGTGAAGTTGCTTTTTCAATTTTAGCCAAAAGTAAAAGACTAGTCAATTTCTAATGTTCAATTTTAATCCAACATTGAGACAATAACAAAATAATGATCTAGTTGGTTTAAAACATAAAATTAAGGCGAGAAATGGAAGCTCTATGAATTAAAAAATTCTTTTGTCAAGTTCAAATTAAGCACTTAATTTTCTTGAACTTTAAAAGTCTTTAAAGATTGCTTCCAATGTTTTGATGTTGTAAGTTTCATTTGAAAACAAAATCCCTCCTACAAGATAAAAAAGACAAAAATCAGGTTTTCCTCTCTTTTATTCAATCACTACTATTGATTTAAGATCAAATATATATATATATATATATATATATATATATATATATATATATATATATATATATATATATATATATATATATATATATATATATATATATACATATATATAATATGAAAATACTGATTTAGAAAACTAATGTTGGTAGTCCATTGAAGAAGTCCCTAGGATTTTTGCATTAGGAGTCAACCTACACAACAAGAGATTATATATGAAAGCACACAACATAAAGTACATTAGCTTTCAACTTGCAACATTGAAGGATGTGAGGAAGCTTCATGCTAAAGCATAATTTTTCAGCCAAATGCACTTTCTCCAACAAAATGATAGTGAGTAATTGAATACAAAAAAAAAATTATGAGCAAATTGAGTTTAATCAGATTTGGAATCCGATCCCTAAATCTGTAATTATTAGTAGTCAAATCTTGAAGTCAATAGTTGACCTATCGAATCCAGTACTCATCAATACCAAAGTAAAGATATACAAGATAGTAGTACAAATAATTGTTTGAAGTCTCAACAGACATAGATGGAACCATTTGTGGGTAACGACCTCATCAAAAAATCATTTAATGTGAAAAATAAATATTATTTAAAAGACAATACCTCTTCCAACCTCATGGATATCACTTATTCAAAATATCTTAGGATATATTCTACCTCAGGATAGAGTACAAACAACAAGGCTCCTCTTGTTTATTCTTGATATTCAAGCCAATTTAGCAACAAAACATAAGATTTCTAACATAAATCTCACAAAAGAACAGAGTAATTCAATTTTGCAGATTTTGAGAAACAAGGATTATGTGGGTGGTAGCCTTTTTTATAGTGATGGAATATACTCAAATTCTATGCAAAGTGGTATTAGACCTAATTTGAAAAAGATCAGTGCATGGGCTAAGCAAAGAATTGAATATGATATGGACTTACATTTGGCTTCATTAATTATGCATAACAAACAGCTTAGAAAAGATTCTCAGGCAGATGATGAGTATGATTTTGATAACATTCTAGGTAAAAAAAAAAAAGAGACAAAAGCAGCTGTAACACGCCAAGAAATAATGCAATAATGAAAATTCAAAAGCACATTTTAACTCAACAAGAGAACTTCCATCTCCATTTATCAAAACAAATCACTTGTAAGGAAAAACTAGGGCCCATTCAATCCCAATGCCCATTCAATCATTGCAAGTTATTACAAGAAAAGCTGAGAGCGATGTCAAAAAATAGGAAAAGATGACAAGGAGATGAAGCATTTGAAGATTATTTTGCACATATCCTAGCTCAGAGTTGACAACACTTTGTGAATGTCTCCAACTAGTAAAAACAATTTTTTGAAGGTCCACCCTTTCTTCATTAGAAGGAATAACACAACGTCACTCACTTCTTGTGTTCCTTTACTCTCTTCCTATCATAAGCGCTTATTGTCATAAGAGAAAACAAATAAAATCTAGCCTAACATTCTAATCCACATCCCATCAATCTGTCATTGGAGGAATGAATGTAGTTGGAAAGCATAAAAAAAGGAAAGTAGGATTCGCAATTTGCAAGCTATAAATGAAAAATGTAGTTGGCAGATGGAAAAAATGCTCCCTTCGAACCACATTTAATAGTTCATATTTAAACATCAAATAAAGGTGAGCTTTTCCCTCTGAATGCATTAATCATTTCTGAATGAATCTAGGTAATGAAAACAAGAGCTTAAAGGGAGTTGGCAACATTTATGTAAGTATATCTAAAAATATTTTGAGAAAATAAGAGAACTTCTGAGTAGTGCATGGAACAGTTGTAAAAATAGATTCCCCACCCTTTAATGCTTGAAAAAAAGTTCAAATTAATGCAATTGGAAAGCACAAAACTAGTTTCTACAATGATTGCAATACATGCAAAATATGTGTGCCACCGCATTAAAAGCCTCTACGTTATAGTAGAATGAATATTGACAGTAGCATGGCTAGACTATCATTCTTTTCCAAACATAAATGATTTCCCATGTGATGCTACTTTAATGTTGAATGAGGAAAATAAGAAATATAGACTGTTTTGGGGCTTTATAAATTGCTATGTTGAAAAGCAATGAGAAGTCAGTCAAATATCATATTCACCAAGGCAAAAAAAAATGACTAGACATCACCCATTTATTGCTGGTAAAGACACATTTTCAATTAGTAAGTGGATGGAAAGTGAGCTATATTGAAGATTGGCGACAAGGAGTTTGTTCCAAATTGTGAGGCACCTAAATAGGACAAGAAGATCATTGGGAGTGGTGAGAGAAATAATTTGATAGCTAGAGATTATCACTCTAGGAACTTTTAAATCAAATGCATTTGAAAGGTTGAGGTTGTGCCCACTTCAATCAAAATGAACCATCAAAACAAGACAAAATAAAGGCATAAATAAAAACATCCCCAAAGCTTTTGCCAGTGTGTGAGATAAATGCATAGATTTTTTTCTTTCAAATAGTAGAAAATTTATGCAAACCCGTGTGAGATAAAGGTGTAGGCCTGCACATGTTGGTGTGTAGCTTTCAAACACCAGATTATTCTGTGTCCTTAGCAGCAACATGGAAAGTAATTATGTTAATAACTGAAGTTTTCTGAGTTAGATAGAAAAGCCAATAACAAAGATAACAAAAATAGTAGTAATCTAAAAAAAAAATCATGCTTCAAGTCCATCATTATCTATTCATCAAAACATAGTCAAAACAAAAACACAACATATCATATGGTGGAATGAGGCTACAATTTTGGGCCATTCTCACTATATAAGTAGCTATACTTAGTCTGTTAGCATACAAGATTTATTGAATGCAAAGAACATCAATTTGAAATAGGCTTTATCAGTGAAGTCAATGCATATATATTTTTTCTTCTTAAAATGGTGATTTAAAATGAACTAAGATATATCCTTTTAAACAATGAAATATTATGAAATTTATTAAGATAACAAACAAGTTATTGTGAGGTTCAAGCCCTCCTTCTAGAGCCATTATATGGATGTGAAAATTTGCAAATGGTTAAAAATCTTAGCATAATATCATCATGCTAGTCATTTGAAATACATTAGATTAAACATCCCTATGAAATACTTAACCATGCTAAAATATGCAAACTAAATAGAACAAAGACCACTAAATTGAAAGCATATAAAAACATTATCAAAACTTTATCTCATAGTGGATTGGCGCTTCTATGGAAAGAAGCCCTTTCCCAATCCTTTGCTAAGCTTGATGTTGTAAATGATGATGGGAAAAATTAGTTCTCAGTTTAAGAGAGTAACTTTGCATGAGAGTGTAGATTGTGGATGATTTGATGAAGAATTAAGCTCTCATTTATAGATTTTCAAGTTGGAAGAGAGCTCAAAATAAAGAAATGTGGAATAATGATTGAACCAATAAGATGAGACCACTTGTCACATTGTGATAGGTTGATGGATGAGCACATTTTGGTCAATGTGCCAAAGAGGGGGAGATTCAAATTTGAATTTGAGAGTAAATAATGACTTTGACTTGTGCAAGAGACATGTAAGATCCATGTAAGAGCTCATAAATACTTTTTTGGATGTACATGTCCACCTTTTTTTTAATTCAAACTTGAGGGAATATTCCTCAAAGATGCCATGTTGATGGAAAAAGATGAATTTATAAATGAATTCAAATACTTTATTGGTGCAAGTGGGAAAAATTAGAGGATGTGATGGGTGATTAGATTAGGTTAATCAAGATTAGCTTAACTTAGATGATGATTAGTTGATTTTGACTCATTTGAATTGAATATTTTGATTTATTTAAATCAAGAGGGAGAAATATGAATTTGAGATTTAATTAAATAAAGTTTGGTTCATTTAATTAAAAGGATGGTGCAAGACTTAAATTAAATAAAGTTAATTTATTCAATTTAAATGGATGACTTTTATTTACCCGATGAATGTGAATGATGCTAATTTTACGTGTCTATAGTTCTATTTCATGTTTTTCATAGTTTTTGTTTGATAAAAGATCTAGATTGTTATTCTCCCTATTAAAGGGACATATCCCTAACTAGAGCCATTATTGGGATGCAATTTAGTAATGCCATTTTTTCTTGATTCCCTTCCTTTGTGTGTGTTGATATGATGTGATTCATGATCAATAATTTATTTTGAGAAGTCTATAAGGCTCATCATGTCATAATGTGTCATTTACAAGATTTTACCTTCCAATTTCTTCAATAAGTTGACCAAAATAAAAATATAAAAATATTGGCTAAGTCAAAGGGAAAGGTGACTATCAATGGTTCCTAGTGCATCAAAAAAATTAGGAGCCCCTAATCAGTTCCTAGTTTCACAATCAAACCCCAAAAAGGAGAATTAAATTATAAAAAAATTAAATTCCAAGGTAGTACAGAGGGGAGAAGGAACATAATAGGCTTGAGGCATGATAGAGTGTGTGGTAGGGGTTTGAAATTTTTAATGTTTCTCCTTTATTCAGGAATGCAATTTTATTGAGCTCTAATGAATTACCTATTCCTTGTTGATGGTTTTATAATTTTAACACCACAACATGGAACCACTAACAAATAAATAAGTTAGCTATGCAAAAGTGTCTTTGGTTCCTGTAAGGTGTAAAATAATCAACAAGGGAAAGATCTTAGGCCTATAATGATTTTTTTGTGCCTAGGCATCTTGTGAAACCTTTTTGTTGTGGTTAATTAGCCTAATGATGTGTTTCTTGTGCTATATTCTCCACCTACTTACATTCATGGCATGACCATCAAATCCACTAGTATTGATTATGATTGACCTCTATTGATATGGAATAATTGTTTTGTGTTAGATTGATCCTAGGTGATGAATTTTAAATGTGAATAGAATTATAGTTGTATTTGGTTTGATTCCATAGGTTTATATATTGTATAAGGTTATATTTTTTGGAATGGGTTGGTTCTTGTATTTTTTGAAGGTTGTATAGGTGTAGAGTTTTTTCTAAGGTTTCAACTCACACCTTTTCTAATTATAGGATGGATATGGACTTGTGCGGTATGTGAAGGATAAGATGCATGTATATATGTTGTGTAGAGAATGTATCCATTGATCTTTATATTTCTATAGGAAGGTATTTTATGGTTGTAAATGCTTCCCTTTCCATATTCACTTGTATGATTGTAACATGACATTGGTGAATATAAGAATATTCTAAATATTGTAATCTTTGGAATGACAGTTTCCATGTTTCAAATGCACTAGATATAAAACTCAATTTGAATGACTAAGTATGATCTTTGTATAATATTTTTTCTTTGATGGATTATGTGCCCAAATCAATTCTTCTATGTTTCATTTAATTGTTTTCTTTCTTGTTACCTGTAACTATATAACCCATTTGATGCACTAGTCTCTAGTCTACCTAGCCAATATCAATTCATAAATAAAAAATAGAGATCAATACTATAGGAGTAGGACTATTTTGTATACATTCATAACCTCATGATATAAATAGGGATCAACCTTCAAATGAATGCATTTTACATATTTTACATTGTTTTACTTGGTTCAATGATAGTCTTTTGGGACAAGTATGTAGGTTGGGTTTAGCCATATTATTTATTTATTTTTTGTTCATTATGTGTGATATCAATAGATTTTAAGGTATAGCCCTAGTAACAACCTCTTGAGTCTAAGATGATCTTAAATATTTAGTCCTCAAAACTTTGATTTATAAAAATATTTTAAGGTGCAATTAAAATACATCATTTTGGTACATTATATGGGATTTTAGTTATAGATTTATGAAGTAGGATTAATAATGAATGTTATTAATACATATAAATGTACATTTTGAAATTTTATAAAAATATGTGATCAAGGTACCATTCTACTCCAACTTATCCACCCACAACCATTATAAAATATTTAATGTACTTTTCACATTTACTAGTATTTTTGTGCCCACTCTCTTTTATGGTTTAGAGTTAAAACTTGTGTTAAACCTGTTGTGAGAATAGAGATGATTAAAATTTCAATACACCCTATTAAATTTATTTACAAGTTGGACATGTGTACACAAAGTTAAGAGGATTTAAGTGAAGTGGAAAAAAAATATTTTTCATATTTTATTGCATGCATAATATTAATTTTAATTTCCTTAAATGAGGTCTTTCCATTCTATTCATAGCTCTCAAAATGCACATGATTTTATCAGGCCTAGGATTTTAATCTTGCAATTGTTTTAAATTTTCCTATTTATAACATTATAAAAGTACCCTCTTAGATTTATAAGAACCTAAAGAAGAAGAACACAAGCCATTTCTTATCACTTGATGCCTAGTTGTCCTTTGTCTAATGACAACTCTTACCTCTATATCTTAGTTAACGTTTTTTAATTTTTGTGTTATTAAGTGGCTCTAGGATTTTGGAGCCAAATAATTGGCAGCCAATGAAAACTTATTTCCATATGATGCATACTAATTGCAATATGATTCATTTTCTTATTTACTTTGTATACACATTTAATAATTAATCACCTTATGATCATACATTACCTTATTTCAATTTTATATTTTTAGCATTTGTACCTTTATTAAATTATCATTAAATGACAACAACATGCCTTCTCTATCCTCATTCATAATCTTCATTGTGTTATTTTCTTAATTGTTGGGCATCTCAATTTTTGCATATATATTCATGATTATATCTATCAACATCATTCATTTTATTGGTCTTTACACTTTACTGAGACATGAAATCGTCATATATGATCATACTCATTCTTGTGCATGAGAAAAACCTAGAAATCATTTTATAGTTCATTTGTAGCTTTGAAGATTGATGAATGCCATTACATTTTTAAAAACTATAAATTTGAGAATAAAAAACCCTATGAGTGCAACAAAGGACATCACCATCTATAAGTCTATTTATTCGAGAATTTATATAAAAAAATCCTAAATTCAATAGAGGTCAAGGTTATAAGAATAGATGATTTCAAATTATTGTTTTTTTGGTTCGATAAATATAAGACAAATGGTCTAGAAAAATGTGTATGATGGGCACTAAAAAGTTGGATAGCTTATATAGAAAGGTAATAAGAATTAAAAGGAAAAATTATTGCACACTTAGCCAATGCTGATTTATAAGGCATGTACCAACTGTTGGGATGTGAAGCCCAACAGTCATTTGAATTTTCATCTCCTCCCAATTCTTCAATTCATAGCTGAAAATGAGTGTATAAGTATGTGTGTATAGTTCATGTATTGGGTTGTATCATTGGTTAATATAAGATTATTCTCTACATTCTTGATGGACATAGCCATTTATGGTGAACTACGTCAAAAATTGTATTATCTAATCCTTTAATACTCAACACCAACACACACATGAGCAGAAAAACTCATTTTTTCAATGAGCACGTGGGCATCTGCAAAACTCATTTTTCCTTTTTTCAAGTTGTCTACAACTGATGTTTGAACATAACATCATTTCATTTCCTGGTGGGTGATAACTGAACCATTTGCATAATGCCTGTATAGTTTTATTCATAGAATCGTAATTGAAATAATTATCAAATGTTTATATTTGCCTTAGCAGACACCCTGTTCGTGAATTTCTAACAAAGCCATAACGAAAGGCAAGAGACAATACCAATTCAACATAAGCACCACTATGCCCAAGAAGTGCAACTTTCTTACAGAGATCAACCACTGCGTGAAAATCACCCACTCGGAATCGAGAATGCCCCTCTTTGAAGCATTGTACTTGTTGTGTTGGTTCAAAGAATAAACTTGCCGTGATAAAAATTCAAAAAAATTACAATTTTTTGGATGCCCCAGTAGAAGGTACACTTTTTCAAATGTCCCAGTGGAAAGAAGTACACTGGTACATTTCCCCCTCAAGAGATTGAGTGAAAAGATTCAATTTTTGGGTCAATCTCATGATAAAGAGGTTCAAACTGGATGGTTATTGATGATGATGCAAATGAGATAGTTTTAAGATGCTAAATATATATTATCTTAAACAACCTAAATGATGATATGATGTGATGATGGATGAGATGGATGATGTAATATGCTATGATTATGCAATGGATGATTTATAAGATACTTAGACTAATAGATCTATATTATTATGATGAATATGTATGTGGGATGATATGTAGAATACTAATGGTTCTTGGATGCAGGATGAATGCATTGGTGATGATGATTAACTATTCACGACATGATGTTAGTGTGGAAAATAAGAAATTAGATGATGACAAGGGGATCTAACAAGCTAAATTTATGAGAGATGATGATGAGAAATGATGATGATAGATAAATGATTTGCTTATCAAGGATTGGGATTTTAAAAGGGTTCACTTACCTTATGTTTGATAACACGCATAAGCATGATGCATCAAGGTATAAAGGAACAAGATGGTGTGGTACTTAGTGTGATAGACTTTGACTCATCAAATAGATAGGAGTATTCTTGCTCACCCTTGACATATGGAAACCTTGCTTTGATGCACTTTAGAAGTTTAAAACATTTGAGACAAAAACACAGAAAGGTATAACCAATCAATGCAATAGTCAACAAGTTGTCAAAAACATCCTCTATACATATCTAACAAAGAAAGTATTCACCAAGTTATTTTACAAGAATTTCCAACAAGCATAGCAAACAAAAGATAATGATCATTTCCCCATTCCTATTTCTCTAAATCCTCTATTTAGATATCATCGAGAATTCCTTGGAATGAGCATAATAAGATAAGTCAAAAGGAAAAGATAAAGCAGAAAAACAAGTTGATGTTCTTTAATACCACTAACCAAAAGGGAAATGTGTTTTTAAAGACAGGAACTAAAACTATTGCCAAATGATAATTCCCATTGGAGGAAGTATGCATCCTAGGACATGTTAGTGGATGGTGGCATGTCATTTCATTTATCCAAAGTGTTCTCTCTAATAAATAATGCCCCTTGTAGGAAGGATACATCCTAGGACATGATGTTATTAGATGATTGATATGGGATTGATTGGATGATGGGCTATCGACACAAAGAATTGACCAACTTACTTACATACTGACTTAAGCTTGAGACTTCATGTTTTTGAGTTTTACTTTTAACCTGCTAGACTTGTTTCTAACTGTTTCACCAAAGATTAAGGATGATGATTAGTTTATTATGGATGGTGTTATTGCGCTTGCAAGCGAGATGAGATAGATGTATTTTTTGAAATATTTGGATGTTTTTGACGTTTTGCAATGTTTTGAGGTTGTTTTTGGTATTTTTCAAGATTTTCAAATGTTTTGATTTTTTAGAATTTCTAATGTTTTTGGATTTTCTGAGATTTTGACCTAGACGCTAACCTAAAGACCTACCCTAGGGGACTTGGGGGTTGATCAAAAGATTAGCCTTTCCTACGATATACACATAGATGCCATGTAGTTTGACTAATAACTTGACCAATGAAGATATATACATCATGAAATATCAGTTTATTATGACAAACTACTAAAGGAATGACCTAAGTGTCTTGGGGGATGATCAAAGATCAACCTTGCCTATGTTCAAGGCTCAGAGACCTGTAGTTCGACAAGATGAATTTGTTTTTGAATTTTTGACTAACTTTTTGACCTGTTTTTGGGATTTTGATATGTTTTGATGTTTTTAGATTTTTTGATGTTTCGATGTTTTTGGATTTTTTGATATTTTGATGTTTTTGGATTTTCTAATTTTAGGACTTCATGAATATACATGAATCTGATCCGACGAGAACATGCCCCCAGCATCGTGCAATAGACTACTCTAATAAAGGCAAGACAAGCTGACCTTGAGGGTAGGCCAAGTAGTACTAGGAAGGATCATGATATAAACACAAGACCAAGCTATGGAGTGGATGCAGGTGGATGATTGATGGATGGAGATCTAGATGTGATGGATGATGGAAGCATAATAGATGGATGATGCAGAAAAAGCCGTAAAGATCCTGGTGGATGGAAAGTGCTTATTTATGTAAGGCACCTATTTGTCAACTTTTCACCAACGTACTTGCCCAAAGTGCCACCAAAGTGGTTTTCGCTAGAGGGTGATTTTTATTTTTTTATTTACTATTTTTTATCCTTTTTCTTTTTTTTTTTGGATTTTTTTATTTTTTTTTGTTATTACCAAGACACCTGTTTACCAGGATTTTGCTGAAGTAACCATTTTTTGAGGAGATTTTCTGATTTTTTTTGGATTTTTTGGTTTTATGCCTTGAAATATTTAGGCCTAACACTTTTTGAGATGAGAACTATTCATGGTCTCTTGCAGAGGTTCCCCTTCGGGTGTTGATAGCTGATATGCCCCTGATTTGTAACTTTATATTATGACGAACGGTCCCAATCAATTGGGTTCAAACTTACCCTTGTTGCTTGGGTTTGGAACATTCTTTTGATTCTCCTTCAATACCAGTTCTTCAACTTAGAACATCTTGCTTCTGATTTTCTTATTGTAGCTCCTTTTGAGTCTATTTTAATAGATTTGCAAATGATTCAAAGCATTTGTATGTCTCTCATCTAGTAGCTCTAGCTCATTTAGTCTTGATACTTAGTACTCTTCATCTGTGATGAGGTTTTCTAGTGATATCCTGAGGGATGGGAGCTCAATCTCAATGGGGAGTACGACTTCTGATCCATAGACCAAGGAGAAGGGGGTGGCATCAGTGGGTGTGTGGATGCTGGTTTGATAGGCCCAAAGGGCAGGATTAAGTTGTAGATGCTAGTCACGACCTACGTCATTGATTGTTTTCTTGAGGATTTTAAAAATGGTTTTTTTTGTAGCTTTTGTTTGGCCATTGCCTTGGGGATAGTATGGGATGGAGAAGTGATGTTGGATTTTGAATTTTTCATTTAAGTCATGAACCTCCTGATTCTTAAATGGTGTCCTATTATATGAGATAATGGCTTGTGGCACATCATAGTGACAAATGAGATAGTTCAGTATGAACTTCAAAATCTACTTCCTAGTTATGTGTGTCATGGGTATGGCTTCCACCCACTTAATAAAGTACTTTATTGCGATTATGATTAATTTGTGGCTATTAGATGAGGTCGGTGTGATTTTCCCAATGAGATCGAGTCCCCACTATGAAAAGGGCTATGGTGTGATGATAGGATGAAGCTCTTGAGCTAGAGCATGGATGAGGTCCTCATGCTGCTGACATTTTAGACACCTTCTAGCATAGTCATGTGCTTCTCATTCCATTATGGACCAAAAATACCCCATCCTCAGTAGTTTCTTGGCTATGGTCATCCCACTTGAGTGTGAACCATAGATACCATTGTGAACTTTAGTTAGAGCAGTTAATGCCTCCTCGGCATTTAGGTAGCATAATAGGGTTTCTTCTATGCTCCTATGATATAGGGTATCTCCTAGGATGAAAAATACAGATGCCTTTTTTACAAAGGTTCATTTTAGGTTTGAAGGTAAGTCGGCATGTATGACTCCTATTCGAAGGTATGTATAAATGTCGTGGTACCAAGAATCACTATGACCAATTATTTCACACATGAATTATGATTCTGGTACCTTGAATGCAAGAACGAGAAGTTGCTCTATCAGGAATTCATATTTTTGAATATTGTTGGGGATGTCCAGTAAGGACCCCATTGTTGTGATGGCATCTGCTGCTCTATTGTTGGCTCTAGGAATCTGCTCAAATATGATTTTGATGAAGGATTCTTTTAGAGTCTCCACCAATTTCTTGTATGGATTGAGCTTGTCATCCTTGGTGTGGTATTCATCATTCACTTGATTTATGATCAATTCAGAATCCTCGTATAGCCTGAGAGCTATGATATTCCACTGAATTGCTATTTTGAGACCTATGGTTAAGGCCTCATTTTCTACAATATTATTAGTGCAAGAAAATGCCAGTTTGTAGGAACTTGGTATGAAATCCCCCTATGGAGTGATAAAGAATATGCCAGCTCCTGATCCATGTTGTGTGTATGAACCATCAAAATATAGTTTCTAGTGGTCAGCTATATTGAGATTAAAAATGGATTCATCAGGAAACTCTGAGATGAGAGGGTTATCTGAATAGATTGGTGCCTCTTCCAATTGATCTATAATATGTTGACCCTTGATTTCTTTCCGATTGACATATTCAATGTCATATTCTGATAGTATCATCACCCATTTGGCCATTCTTCCTATGAGCATTGCCTTTGATAATAAATATTTGAGAGGGTCAATTTTGGTGATGAGCTTTATATTGTGTGCCAACATGTAATGTCTGAATTTTTATGATGCAAAAACTACCACTAGGCATGCTTTCTCTATGAATGAATAGTTTATATCATGCCCAACAATTATTCTACTAATGTACTAGATAGCCCTTTTTGTTCCATTTTCATCATGTTGAGCCAGGAGTGCTCCAAGGGCTATTGTTGTTGCTGATACATAGAGAATCAATGGCTTTTCTTGGGATTGGTGGCATTAAGACTAGTGGTGTGAGTAGATATTCTTTGATTTTGTTGAATGCCTCTTCACACTTGCTATCCCATTTGTACGCTACTCCTTTTTGGAGTAGGTGAGAGTATGGGCTTTGTTTGTCTACTAGTGGTGCTATGAATCTTCAAATGGATTGAAGCCTTCCATGGATACCTCTCAATTGCTTTAATGGTTTTGGTGCCCCCATCTTGAGGATTGCTTTACCTTTGCTAGATCTACCTTGATACCCCTCATTGACACTATATATCCAAGAATTTTTTTTCTGATTGTACATTGAAGACACACTTCTTAGGGTTTAATCTGACCTTGGACTCCTCCAACCTATCAAAGATGGCACTAAGGGTTGCTATGTGATACTTTTTCTTTCTAGACTTGGCTAGAATGTCGTCAACATAGTCTTTGACTGTCTTATTAATCATGTCATGGCCCTTTGGTATGTTGCTCCTACATTCTTTAAGTTGAATGGCATCATATTCTAATAATAGGTCCACCATGGACAAGTGAAAGTTGTTTTATGTTAGTCCTCTTTAGCTATCATGATCTGATTGTACCCTGAGAATCCGTCCATTAGTGACAACATTTCATATCTAACTGTCATGTCTACTATCATGTTGATATTGGGAAGTGGGAACTCATCTTTTGGACATGCTTATTCAAGTCCCTAAAGTCTGTGTAAATTCTGATATTTCCATCAGGTTTTTAAATAGGTACCAAGCGTGATACCCATTCTAGATAGTCTATCAGTTGGGAATCTTGCATCTAATAGCTTCTTTAGCTCCATTTTGACTAATAGGGTAATCTAAGGATGCATTTTTTAAAGCATTTGTTTGACAGGATTTTCTTCTAGATACATTGCTAAGTGGTGAACCATGGTCTTTGGATCAAGTCTTGGCATGTCAGCATAACTCCATGTGAAGTTTCTTTTTCTTTCTCTTAGGAATGCTGCTAGGATTTCTTACTCTTCTAATAATAGTGATTATGCGTAGAATGTGATATGTGGGGTTTCCTCTATTACTAGATTGACTGAATTGCACCTTTCTACCAAGACTATTGATTTTTCTTAATGAATAGCTCTAGAAGGAAGATTGAATCCCCCATTCTTAGGCACCTTGAGGATGATTTCACCATTGGATGTGTGCCACAGTGTGGTTTTCACTCAAGGACATGGATATTATTCTTAATTTCTCACTTTTGCGACTGAGGGATTCAATCGTTTCCCCATAAGAGGAACATGTGTGTCTAACTCTATCATAAACCCTACTTTATGATCCCCATCTTGAATGTTATCCCTCAATCCCATGAATTTTGAGAGCACCTTATCATTTTTGAATGTATTGAGAATTAGTGGTTCTCGTTGGTCATAGTCGATCAGTTGGGGGTATACTAAATGGATTTCACGACTTTGGTGGTATAATTCAAAAGATAGGTTGCTAATCATGTAAAGAGTGGTGTCCTAAAAAAACATAGGTAGATTGGATGTGGGGTCCTCATCATTGCTACTACTACAGACATCAGTTATATGAAACATATAGTTAACTAGGGCACAACCTATGGATACTGATAGTCGTAGTTCTAATGCGGTTGGATAAGGAGGTTTATTAATTATTCCATCTAGAGGAATTTGGCCATGTATGGTTATACTCACAGGAGTACATCCAAGGAAAAGATTTTTTATTGCCTGTGTCTCTAGAATGATAGGTGTTATAAGCCCATTCTCATTTTGTCCTAGTCTTTGATTTATGTTATAGCTCATTGTGAGCATCATTTGTAAACCCTTGCTTCTATCATCCATTGGTAAATTTACTACTAGTATTTCATATTGATATAGCATATTTGATGGAGCTACCTCAGTAACCTCTTGGCCAAGGTCTTCCCATCTTGTGAAATTGGGATAGTCTTCAGGAGATGTTTGGGATGTGGAGGCTTCATTTTCTTATGGACATCCTCATGATCTAGGAGATTGTGGTAACTCTTGTACCATAAAAGAATAGTTAGGGAGCTTGTAGTTTCCACAACCCTTGTCTTGGATGATTAGCTTGATGTCAGAGATGGTGGGGATGGCAGGTGTCTTTGTCAAAGAAGTGGATGCTTGAGAGTGGCGGGATCAATGTATGGTGTGGATGGGCCCTCATCATTTTTTGGTACTTGGGGGATTTTTTAGTACTTTTCCTCAAGGCTATTGCAATAGGATAAGGGTTTAGGAACTCCATGGGTGGTAACTTCTGGTCCCTCAAGTGTGAATTTCACTTATTGATGAAAGGTTAACGCTACTACCTTTGTTGTATGAATTGATGGATGTCCCAGAAGGATGTTACATTGTAATTCAAGGTCTAGGACCTAACAAGTGGTTTCCATGAGAGCCAACTCTACTTGTATAGGGAGTTTGATCATGCCTTGGGAAACTCTTTCTTGATCATCATATGCTCTTATTGTGATACCCTTTCCTTTGTTAATAGAATCCTCTAGGATTTTCAATTGTGTGATGAGGTTCAGAGAACATATATTTAAACCCACACCTCCATCCACCAAGACCATTTTGACTTTTCTCTTGTGTACTATGACTTCTAAGTGAAGCACACAATTGTGAGATGGTTGAGTGGCGAAATCCTAGTTAGAGAATGTGAGAAGATTTGGTGTAATGATATTTTCGACCATAGCTTGGAATTGCTCTACATCAAGATCTATGGGGACAATGGATAAATCCAATGCTACCTCAAGGATTTTCCTATGGGCAGATGAGATTTTTAACAACTCCATGATGGATATTTATGTTGGCATTCTCATGAGTTGATCTAGGACATTGTGGCCATTAGGGATGGGTTTGGATGTAGGAGCTTTGTTTTGCTGGGATGATCCTGCGATGGTAACTTTTCCACCTCTTGTGGTTACTCCACAATTGGTGTGGGTGCCTTTGATGGTGATGAATGTGCATTATTCATCTAGGGAGGCAATGATAGTTTCATACACATGATCTAAATTTGAGTGGGTTCCTTTCCCTTTATCATTGTTAATCCCTTTGGTGCCATGATTAGGCATCAAATTCATGTATATCTTAAGATCTTGATTTCCTATAGGTTGTTCCACGTTTATAATTCTTTTATCAATGAGATCTTGAACTATGTTCTTTAATCTCATGCAACTATTTTTTGTTATGGCCTTTGATTTTATGGAATTTGTAGAGTTGATTCTCATTATACCAAGGAGGTTTCACATGGTTCGGTTTGGGGTAATTCTCAAAGTCAGGAGCCTGGATGAGTTTTTCATTTATCAACTTCTTCATGATGACTTCTAGTGGTTCCCCCAAGGTAGTTTATTTTCGCTTGGGATAATTCTTGTTGCGTTGAGGTAGTCCCCTTTGATCATTGAGATTATTGACTATCAGATTTTGGTTTGGTTGTTGTGTTGTGTGTTGATTGTTTTGGTGTTGGATTTGGATTTGTGCTATCACGGGTATATTTTGGTGAGGGTCACTAATGACCACCTTGGCATTGAAAACACCATCATTAGTGATGTTTTTGTTCCTTTCCCACTTGTGAGGTTTATTGTTGTAATTGGAGGGTGGGTGGTTTTTTTGTTATTCAGGTTATGAAGTTGATCCTGCAGGTTGAGTCATAAGAGCTCTTTCGATACTGAGCACCTTGGGGATCAATTGGTCATATGTGGTGATTCCTTGAACCTTGAGATGAAATTCCAAGTGGCTATAAAGGTTGGCTATGATGGTGCAAACTTGTTGTTCCTCGAGCATGGTCCACTTGCTGCAATTGGCCTTGGATTGCCATTGTTGTAGGAATGAAGTGTAAGATTCATTGTTTCCTTGTTTCAGAGTTGAGAGTTCTTCTAGACTAACATCCATTACAATGTTGCATGCATATTTTTTAATGAATGCATCTATAATTTCTTGGAATTTTCTAATGCCTGAGGGTAGGTGAGAGAACCATTACATAATGTGGCTAACCAAACTCCTAGGAAATAGCCGCATCAGATAAATATCATTGTATGTGGCTTCCATGTAATGAACCTGGAATTCCCTGATGTGATCTTTAGGGTTTCATGTCCCATGATATTTGTCAAATTTGGGGATCTCAAATCCCTTGGTGAATGGTTTCATCACTAGGCTCCTATCAAATGGATACAGACACAAGTTGCTTGGTATCTTTGTTGTTCACCCTGATTGAAGATCAAGCACTTTTTACGAGACCAACCTAATTTGTGTCATTACATCATTTTGCAGATCAAGGGGTGGGATAAAGGTTTTTTGGGGTTTTTCTATTGTGGGTTGGATGGGTGGGTTGGTTGGTGTGTTGTTTGATGGTATTTGTATGTTATGCCAAGCTAGGTAGGCTTCCACCTACTTTTGTATGAACAATGCCTATTGTTGATATTGTTATTGCTGCACTAAGATTTGTGCTTATCGTTGTGCTTGTTGTTGTGCTTCTTGTTGTTCCAACAATGCTTGTTTTTGGGCTACTAATTCAGATTCTTCTTGCTTCTCTTGATATTTGCTTAATTACTTATTGATATGCTTGCAATTGCAATGATTGTCTTTGTGCAAGAAGTTGTGCTTGTGATTGTGCTTGTTGTGCTTGATATTGGGTATTTGCCTAAGCTTGAGCTTGTGCTTGTACTGCTTGTTCTTGGAGTTTTGCTTGTGTTGCTTGTTGTTGTAATAGAATTTGTGCTTAAGCATCCTTTTGTGCTTGCAATGCGACTTGGGTTGCTTGAGCACTTGTTGTTGTTGTTACAATAGAAATTAAGCTTGTGTGGATTGTTGCACTTGAAATGCAGCTTGTGCAAGTTGGGCAGCTTGCGTAGCTTGAGCAATTTGTTGAGCAGCTAGTTGTACAACTTTTTGTTTCTGCACTTGTTGGAATCCCCTTTGAAAATTAGCTTCCAATGTTGTGTTGTATTGGTTTGATGTGGTGGAAATTAGTGGTGGTGGGGGTGGTGGTGGATTAAGAATGGTGTTTATGGTGAGCGATGATGTTTTGTTAGTTTTTTGAGTGATGGATGGTGGCGTTGATGTGGTGGTTGGTCCTTGAGAGATCATGTTTTGCAATGTTAGGGGGGTTGTTTGATGATGTTGCAATTGCTTGCACGTTTGTCATCTATTGTTGCAATATCGACAACAAGTTTTGAGTGTTTGGCATAATGCTTTGATTGATGCTTGGGATGTTTGTTCGATTTATACTTGATAGAGGGGGAAGCCCTAAACCAAGGATTGGTGTGGATGATGATGGTAATGGTGGAAGAGGTGGAAATGTGAGGGGAACGAGTTGTTGGGAAAATGTTGTGGTGCTGAAAATTCCCCTTGGTCCGAACATATCTCCCTCCTCTTGCAAATTTGTGAGAGGCGTTTGAGGTGTTGCACGAAAAAATGTTGATGATGGATCATGATAGAAAGTGAGAGGAACATTCTTATGTAATTGGTTTTTTATTATGTTTTGTTCCATGGTGGTGTTTGCATCCAAGTTTTGATTATTAACAAGGGGGTGTGCTTGAATAGCATTGAGAAATGCATTTTCCTTATTAATGTTAGGTTGGATTGGAGCAAAAGATGTCATGATTTGCGGAATGCTTTGATTGATATTTTGGGATGGGGGTGTGGATGAGATGGGAATGGTGGATGAGATTGGAGGAAAAGATGTCTCCACTATGACACTCATGTCAAAATCTGAAGGAAATTTGGCCCCTTGCTTTGCTAGTTCAAGCATGTATAATGAAAGATTAAGCCTCATCATGTTATTGATGATCTTACAGTTTTCCTGATGTTGAAGAATTTTAGTTATTTCACCGTGAGACATCCCAAAGGTGAGGTCTTCTCCTTGGGCTTATACTTGTGGGTTTTGTGATGATGTTGGAAGGTTAACTATGAGATTTCTAGACCCAATGGGATTGATTTTAGGAGTGGTTTGACTTAAATCACTTGAAGCAGGTGTTTCTTTGTTGGCTTCCATGCTCTTCTTGTATTGACATATAGTTTGAACCATAAAACAAGGATCATTTTTTAAGAATGGGAGATGAATCTCTTGATTCTTTGGATTCATCTTTACTTTATTCCCAAAGTAGAAAAAATTAGGATATCTTGAGGATTGAAAGGTGATATGATGATGATGCAAGGGATGGATGATGAAGTTTTTCAAGGATTTAATCTCAAGGATTTGATGATTTTTTATTTTTCCAAAAATCCTAGCATTAAGGATGATTTCAAGATTTCCCAAAAGGTGATGGTGAGATGATTTTTGTTTTGATGTTTGAAGGATGGATGATTTTTTTTTTTATTTTCTTTGATCCTAAGATGAACATAAAAAAGACACTTTGTTTGCCTAGACCTAGGTATTGAAGAGCATACAATGCTTCTATAGACCTTTTTAACCAAGAAATGATTCCATTTGAACATACATTTTCATATTTTGAACCAATGATTTTAATTTTGGGATTTGGACAATTTGAAAATCATGAGTCTTCAACACACATGAAAGTTGTTTTTTTTTTAATTTTTTTAATGGCTATATTTTAGCAAAAACACTTTCTTTAATTAAGTTTTCAAACTAAGATTTCCAATGTCTAAATTTCTTCAAACTCCACAAGATATGTTATGTGGAAATTTGATGAACTCAAGGCAAAGGTTTACCTATTGTTTACTTTAGTAGAAAAATCAAGATGTAATCCAATGTTTAGAAACCTCTAAGGATGTAAATCCCAAGGGAAAGCAATAACATATGGATTGAGTCAATTGTATTTGTCTCCAAAAGGGTTTGAAATTTAGATGATGATGTTAAGTGTTTGTTTTCAAGATTTTTTTGATCAAGCAATGCATTTTTTAACCCAAGAATAAGTACAACCCTATGGACGTGTAAGACAATATTTATTGGATTTGCACTTAAACAAGTCCAACTACACTTATCTTTAGCAAATGGTTAGATGCTTGACCCTACTAGCTTCCCTCCATGACACTCACTTATACAGGACAACAAAGCATTAAAAACCATGAAACTCGCATGACATGCTTTCCATTTCTACTAAAAGACCATAAAAGTGTGGGGTGGCTTCAAAATGACTGTTCTTGCATCAATAAATAGATTAAAGGATTTTGGAAAATTCTAGAACATGGGTTTTAATAAGGACTTTCCATTTGTGAAGATTGAACCATATGGCAAGAGTCCCCTTTTGGATCTGTCTTATCAGAATCAACCACGTAATATTGGCATTTACTCTAATACCCACATTTATATACCAGTTGGAAATACTCTTGGCTTTAGAGTGTTACCAGTTGAGTCATTCCCTTAGGTGAGTACTTTTTCCCCAAGGGAAGCCCTCTAGGATAAACAAAAATGAGTGAAAACAATATTTGTAACTCAATCAATCTTTGTTGGCAACAAAAAGAGAGAATATATGCAATAATGCCCCCACTCACACTCATACAATATTTTGTTCAATTTTTAAACCCAAATTGAAGTGTGGAGGTGATTTATTTGTCTCACCCTAAAGTAATGAAAAAGGCATTTTGATTCTCAAGATCACTCTAAAGCACAAGAGAAGTGCATACATCCTTTTTCAATGAATTTAGTTTAAGTAAGCCTTCACAAAAACAAAGTTGCACTTGTTATTTTTAAATCCACAAAGAAAAATGTGAGTTCTTTTTAAGCACCAAAAGACAAGTGAGAGATATTTTGTTCAATTGTTATCCAAAAAAAATTCTAATAAGTTGTATCCCTAATGTTCATTTGAGCCTTTGCAAGAAAATTTTGAAAAGGTTCTTTTTAAGCAAAAACAAAATTAATGTCCTAAGATAGAAGTGATAACAATTTCTTAAAAGTATTAAGCAAATACTGAAGTGTTTAAAAGCACTTTGATCTTGCAAAATAACTTCCCCATGCTTCTCCTTTTTCTTCCTTTTGATTTCCTTGTACCTATTCCATCACAAATGAAAGTTAGGCATGTATTGTAATTTTGAAAAAACAAAAAGATACATATACAAGATATGCTAATTATTTGAGAATATTGACGAGACCCATGAATTCTGTATGATGAATCCAAATAAGTGTTAAAACCTTCTCAATTCTCACTAATTCCATTTTGAACAAAATAGAAAGTTTTAGAATAGATATGTAGTGCCCCTCATGATACTATTCTCTTTTGTTACTATGTGGGTACTGTTTACGTTTGTTACAGACTCTAGATGACATGGATGATTGTTTTCCTATTTGAGCTTATGTGTTTTGCTTGGATACACATGATAGTGTTTTATGATGTTGATAATATAATGATGCATGGTACCATCTTTCCTGATTATGCTATATTGTGTGACTATGTAAATTGTTTAATACTCATTTCATGATGTGTAGGATGTGCTGATGTTTGACTTTTGAGTGAGGGGATGGTGTTGCATCGCTCATACGTGAGTGCCCTACCACACCGCAATTCTCCCTCACAATGTGTTTGACAGTAGATATATATATATATCTTGTTCGAACACTTGTTTTTATGCAGGACTGCAGGTATCGAGCACCGACTCCACCTGCATCGTCCGGTCTGAGCGTGCCCAATATACCCAATGGTTATGACGTGGTTTAAGGATTTGACAAGGAAGTGTCCATGTCTGTGTCTGTCGTCTGTTAGTATTTCTTCCTGTTATGGTATTGTACTGTTTCATGATTGATCATTTTAAGTCATAAATCTTGATGTGTTTATCATGTTATTTGGATGTGTATCAATCTGGATAATTGGTAAATTAATGTAGTGCTTCCATTAGGCATAGTCGTTGCTTATGTCTATTTAGGCATTGTCTTGAAGCTTCATAGCTTATTTTTATAATATGGATTTAATAAATTAAATTATTAAATTTTAATAATTTAAATATTAGATTAATGTAAAGGTTAAACTATACTGAAATTTAAATGAAACACAAAATTGCATGATGTTTATTTTAATTTAAATTCACAAAGTTTATAATTTAAATTTAAATTACTTGATAAATTTTAAATATTAGATTTAAAATTATTTGATGGAGGGATGCAATGTAATATTACCCCTAAAGTAAAGTTTTAAAAATAAATTCAAATAATAAATAATAATTAGATGTATATGAACATATATAATTATATTAAAAAAAATAAAATTTGTTTCTATTTTATCCACCTGAGTTTTCATTAAATTATATAAGCATAAATTAATATGGGATAAATGAGTTTTGATCAAATCAATTTAACATTGTAATCCCTCGGTTACTGCAGTCAAAAATAGTGGGGGTAGATTTCTTATTTTACTAAATTCCTCCAAGTGTTAAACGAGAAAAATAATAAGTGTCGGGTGTAAAATAGAAGACGGTGTTCATAGACACCTGTAGCCTGCATACCGAGGTTTGTAAGTTTATTTTCTGAATTTATCAGAGAAGGAAGGGGAAGAAAACACGGGGGGAGCTGCGGAAAACACAGAGGGTGAAGAGAAATTTCACAGAGGGAAAATTCTGTCACAGACTACCAAATCAAGGTTAGTGAATTTTAGATTTTTTTTTAATTTTAATTGTTGAATTCCAGTTTTTTCTAAAACTTCAGTCAATAAAAGTTTAACTTCTTAAAGCAATTATCTGTTTGCCACTGAATTAACCCTGCCTTGAGTTCAGGGGGTTTTCTTCTTTCACCGTAAAATAAATTTCTCTACTTAATAATATATTAGAAAAGCTTTTCCCAACTTTGAACTCACAGAGATTATTCATAATGTTGAAAAAAATAAAAATAAATAAATAAATAAAAAAAAATAAAAATAAACATGCCTACTATTATATGCGCACTAGTTTAATTTTGTCTGAGAGGAAGATAATTTCTATTTTGATTATTTTATTTTAATCCTTTTTATCCCAATGCGCTATCTTTAATTTATACCATTTCTCTATTATTCCTTGGCTGCTAACCTTTTATTGCTGTCACCAGTGACGTTGGGTATTGCTTCTGACTGCTTCTTGTATTTTCCCTGATGCTTTTCACAACCTGTCTCAGCTGTAGTAGTTAGACTTTGGAGGTTACATAAATTTAAACAACCACCCTGATATCAATTGCAATCTTTCTCAGCTGGAACTCTTTGATGTTAGAGAGTAATATTTTTTTTCCTCTCCTGCTAATTGCGTTTTCTTGAATGTTCTAATTACCGTTCTGTGCACAGTCCATGAGGCGTAATTCCTTTGAGGCATTTTGTTAACCATGGAATTATGTATATTATTCTATCTTATTTCTTTGTTCAATCCTTTTCCGTTTGAGTGAGAATGGTTTTCTGGACACTTCTTTTCTTTGTGAAAGGCTGGGAGTGTGGCCTTTTGTTGCATCATCTTTAATATCATCACGTAGATAGCATACACAGCCGTTAGTGCCAGCCTTGTTATTAATAAAACTTCCTTTTAACATTAAAGTTTGAGGAGCTATCTTAGCACTAAGAAGATAAGTAATAATAAAATAACAAAATAAAGCACCGTGATAAGTTCCATGACTCCTTAAATAAATGAATTCAAAAAGAAATTAGTATAAATAATATTGAAGGGATTTTAGTTACTGAGAGACATTGGATTTTATTTTATTTTATTTTTACATTTTTTACCTTTCAAATCAACTGAAAATAAATAAATTAATTAATTAAATTGATGAGTAAATAATGTCCTTAATTAATAGTTATATGGATTAGTGTTAAGATTTATTTCATTAGCATTTAATTTCTTTCAGATTTTAAAAATATTTATGTCTATTTTAATTTCAAGTTATTTAGTATTAGATCCATCTACAGATTTATTTACTGTGTGTTGAGTAACTTGGATGCATATAGTATCTTGATTTGCAGTAAACAAACATGTTTTATTTGAATTAAATTTGTCTTTCTAATTAACAAATACATATATATAATTATATATATATGGGTTATATTTAAAATTTTAAATATTTTTGAAGTAAAGTGATTATTTTGCTATATTTCACAGTTTCCTCACACATTTGGACTAGATCTATTTGCAGATGAATTTAAAATTAGAATTAGTTGGTACATGCCTCGCATGTGTTTTCATTTTATGGTTTTTATGTTTGGTACACCCTTGTGGTTGTGAGCTTTGTTGTGGAACTGTTGGGGAGGGTGGCTCTTCATGGGGGCCGGCGCACAAAGGGGTTGTTAGGGTAACCCATGGAAGAGTTTCCTTAACAAGTGATAATATAATTAATAAACTAGTGGGTTTGGGTAGCTAAAACATTAAACAAGATTAATGATGTGCCTCACCCATACCGTAAGTGCTTTCATAGACTAAGGATGGGATGAGAAGACCTGGTTGGTAAGATCACTACCTTGTCCTCATGAAAGGTAAGTGGTTCCCCATGAGTCACCCTATGGAGCGGTGCCTTGAGATAGGCTACCTGGATAACCATAGATGGAGGCGGTACCTTGTGATAGGTTGCCTGGATAATCCATGTAAGGCCATGCGATGACACTCTCCCATAGTATCTGTTTACTCTTCCTTGATTGGTAGCCTCTGGAAGTGTTGATGTACTTGTTGATGTGCTTATTGATGTACTTTTGATGTACTTGTTGATGTACTTTTGAAGTACTTTTTGATGTACTTTTTGATGTCCTTATTGATGTACTTATTGATGTACTTATTGATGTACTTGTGATGTACTTGTTGATGTATGTGATGATGTACCTGTCGATACACTACTTGATGTACTTGTTGATGTACTTGTTGATGTACTTGTCAATGTGCTTGTTGATGTATGATGGGATGTTGTTCTATGTTGGTGTTGATGTTAGTCTTGTTTACTTGTAACTTGTTGGATATGGACCCTTTCTTGTCATTTCCTAGCATGAGGGGTGGACCTTCGGGTCCACATGGTCGGGTGGAACGTGCTATGCACCCATTGGGTTCCCAGGATGTGTTCGTGAGACAGATGCGAATGCAGAATTCTAGAGTTTATCTTGGATGAAGAATTTCCTTCCTTTTGGTACCATAAACCTCATTTATGTACTCAATGTAATCTTGCCCATGATATAAGGGAAGCTCTATTTAATGTTTCTATTGTATCCTTGATGTTTATTATTTGTGGAAATATGCTCCACAATTGTAACATGAAACTATGAATTGAATCTCAATAAAATTTTGTATCTCTCTTATAATTATGGATGAATGTATGTTATCCTTATGTTTCTCTTTTGCTTTCATCTAGATAAAAGTTCTATGTTTGTAATGACTATTCCATGTACCCCAAAGGACGTAGATAGATTTGCAAATGCATAATCACTTTTTCATGTTAAGATTATACATTTCCATTTTATACAATGTTTCACAATTCAACAAAAAAAATGTGCGGTGTTTTGTTGTCCTTTGGGGTTAACACGGCGGGGCATTACACTATTGGTATCAGAGCCAAGGTTTTCAACTCTAGATACTCTAGGTTAATTGTGCCCATTAAGCTAACCTTTGTGCTTAACTCTTGATTTGACATGTTCCTCTCTAATGTCATGCAGAAGCATGCCTTGGGTTAGAGGTCATGGCCGTGGCACTGACCGAGGGGGTGGTGGCCATAGGGCCATCCATGAAAGCACTCCATCACAAAGTTCCCATGAATCAGAACGTGAGGAAGAATAGGGATCTCAAAATCATTCAGATGAAAGAGGTCCAAATTCAGTGCAGCCAGGAATGGATGGTTTGCAATTACGACAGTTGTTGGAGGAGGTAATTGGCCGTTTAGGCCCTAGGCCAGATGGAGAGCAGGAAGTAGAGAGGGAAAGGGAGAGGTCTCCTAGGCGAAAGGAAGTATCAATAGAGCAAGATGCAGTGGTGGCGGGTCACATGAGGGATCTTTTGAGAGCTCATCCTCCCACTTTTGATGGTGTTGGCAGAGGACTTGAGGTAGAAACTTGGTTAATAGACTTGGATCATTGCTTTGCGATGCATCCATATGGCAGCAATACCCGGGCTAGGTGTGCCATCATGCACCTTAGAGGCTTTGCATCTACATGGTGGCGTCTAGAAGAACAAAAGCTGCACTTGGACATTAGCATGGTGACATGGAAATTATTCTTGGAGAGATTTAGGGATCGGTTCCTCTCAGATCATTGGAGACAATGCCGAGCAGATGAGTTTCATGAGCTAAGACAAATGGCAATGTCAGTTGATCAGTATGAGTGTCGATTCTATGAGCTCAAGCAGTATGCAGGAATCAGCAATGACGAGGCAATGCTTGTACAACATTTTGTCAGGGGATTAAAGGCCCGAATTAGTGGAGGTGTTCGAGTCTTCCAACCAAAAAAAATGGAGGTAGCCATTGAGAAGGCTCGTCTGGTAGAGGAAAATTTGGCCATGGCATTGGGAGGTCACACAGGGGTGCAAAATGGTAGTGCATCTAATTTTGGTACTAGTTCTCGAGGTGGGTAACCTCAAACTTCAGGATCTTCAAGGATTCATCATGCGCCTTCTAAGGGCGGACAACAAAAACAACAATCACAGTCTAAGCAAAAAAGTTTCCAATCTCAGCAAGGCAGTAGAACTCAGTTTAAAAATAATCAGAGTTGGCAGCGTAATCGGCGTGACCGTTTTGAGCAGTCTACTCAAAGCTCGCAGTCAGCTCCTAGTCAGAGTAGTTACCAGCAGTCTAGTGCTCCATCAGGAGGTGGAGGTTTTGGTCGAAGTACAGTTTGTTTCTCTTGTGGTCAACAGGGACATGTTGCTAGGCAATGTCCACAAAAGAAGACTTTAGGGTTCAATCAGAGGCCAACCACTTCTGAGCCAACAGTGGGTGATGCAGGCAGATCTCATCGAGTCTTTGCAACAGTTGACAACTGTCAAGCGGATCACCAGGGCACTGTGGTCGAGTCATCACGTGTGTTACAAGGCACTAGTATATCTATTTTATTTGATTCTGGTGCATCAGATTCATTTATTTCCCCTTCAGTAGTAGAGCGTTGTAGACTGGTGGCAGTAAGGCAAGGCATTAAGTGGCAGGTCGAATTGGCCTCCAGGGAAAAAGTAGTAGTTGAATCATTTGTTCAGGGTTGTGTTTTGAAAATTGGGTCATCGATGACTAAGGTGGACCTTCGAATTCTACCCCTTGGGTCCTATGATGTTGTTTTGGGCATGGATTGGCTGAATGCTCACCGTGCAATAATTGATTGTCGTCACAAGGTTGTGTAGTGTGTAGATGACTCAAGAAATGAAGTAGAGATCATTGGCATACAAAGACCCATCTCATTGAGGATGATTTCCACTATGCAATTGAAGAGGTGTTTCTGTCAAGGCTGTCAGTTGTTTGCTGTATCAATCAATGACTTGGAGTTGGGAGAAAGTCAATAGGTGTCATTGGATGACTATCCTCTCCTTAAGGAATTTGCAGATGTTTTTCCGAGTGAGATTCTGGGAATGCCACCAAAGAGTGACATCGACTTCTGGATTGACCTTGTACCAGGGGCTGAGCCTATATCTCAAGCTCCATATCGGATGACAACTCAGGAGCTTCAAGAGCTTCGTTTGCAGTTAAAGGAACTTTTAGAAAAAGGATTCATTCATCCTAGTGTTTCCCCATGGGGAGCACCAGTTATATTTGTAAAGAAGAAGGATGGTTCCCTCCGATTGTGCATCGACTACAGGAAGCTTAACAAGGTAACGGTGAAGAATCGGTACCCTTTGCCAAGAATTGATGACCTATTTGATCAAATAAAGGGGGCTCAGGTATTTTCTAAAATAGATCTTAAGTCAGGATACCATCAATTGCGGATAGCCGAAGCTGATATTCACAAAACAGCATTTCGCACTCAATATGGGCATTATGAATTCACTGTTATGCCATTCGGGTTGACAAATGCACCATCAGTTTTCATGTGCCTAATGAATGGAGTCTTTCGTACCTACTTGGACAGATTTGTTCTAGTGTTCATTGATGATATTCTGATATACTCAAAAACTATGGAGGAGCATGAAGTACACTTGAGGCAGGTGTTGCAGTGTTTAAGAGAAAATCAGTTGTATGCTAATTTGTCTAAGTGTGAGTTTTATAAGAATGAAGTGAAATACTTGGGTCACATCATCTCTGGTGAAGGTATTTTTGTGGATCCTTCAAAGGTCCAAGCCATTGTTGATTGGCCTGCACCCACAAATGTTCCTGAGATTCGCAGTTTTATGGGTTTGGCAGGCTACTCTAGGCGATTTGTGGAGGGTTTTTCAAGGGTTGCACATCCCATCACGACCCTTCAGAGAAAAGGAAAGAAGTTTGTTTGGTCTGAACAATGTCAAATAGCTTTTTAGACCCTAAAGGATAAGTTGACCAGTGCTCCGATCCTAGCAGTTCCTGATCCTTCTAGGGAATTCATAGTATGTACAGATGCTTCCTTGGAAGGTTTGGGAGCCGTTTTAATGCAAGAAGGTCGTGTAATTGCTTTTGAGTCCCGCAAGCTCAAGGACCATGAGCTAAATTACCCTACACATGATTTAGAGTTAGCCGCGGTTGTCCATGCCCTTGTGCGATGGAGGCACTTTTTGCTAGGGCATCGTTTTGAACTTCATAGTGATCATCGCAGCTTGCAGTACATTTTTACTCAGCCGAACCTAAATGCCAGGCAGAGGAGATGGATGGAGTTTCTTTGTGAATATGATTTTGAGGTTAAGTACATCCAGGGAAAGGAAAACGTAGTGGCAGATGCTTTGAGTCGGCGGAGACATGAGATATCTGCAGTAACTCTTAGTGTGGATCTGAGGACCCAGATTCTCACATCGCTTCCCACAGATAGTTGGTATCAAGAAGTAAAGGCAGAAATTGAGTCAGATAGGGTTCTAGAGGGAAAGTTTTCTGGCTATGTTTTGGAATCGGATGGGCTTTTGCGATTTTTGGGTCGTATGTATGTACCTCCTGCAGAGGGTCTTCGTACCCTAATCATGACTGAAGCACATCGAGCTCCCTACTCTGCTCATCCGGGAGTCAAGAAGATGTATGCAGATCTTCGTCCACTGTACTTTTGGGTTGGAATGAAAAGAGATATTGCAGACTTTGTGGCGAGATGCCTTGAATGTCAGAGAGTTAAGGCAGAACATCATCATCCCGCAGGTCTTTTACAGCCTCATCTCGTTCCTGAATGGAAGTGGGATATCATCTCAGTGGACTTTATTGTTGGTTTACCAATGTCTTCTCGTCGGCACGATGCTATCATGGTCACAGTTGATAGGTTGACCAAAGTGGCACACTTCTCTCCTGTTCGATCCTCCTATACTGCTTCCTCTGTAGCTAGAATTTTCATGGAGGATATTGTTCGACTGCATGGGATTCCGTGAAAGATCATTTCTGATCGAGATCCAGTGTTCACTTCTGCATTCTGGACATCATTGCAGCATTCCTTAGGAACCCAACTGAACTTTAGTTCTGCCTACCATCCTGAAACAGATGGTCAGACTGAGAGAGTCAACCAGGTTCTTGAGGACATGCTCCGTATGTACGTAATGGATCAACAATCTCGTTGGGAGGATTATTTGCATCTGGTAGAGTTTGCTTATAATAATGGTTATCACAGCTCCATTGGCATGGCTCCCTTTCAAGCATTATATGGTCATCCTTGTCGGACCCCGTTGAGTTGGGATCGTCTTGAGGACCGAGTTCTTTTGGGACCCGAAATGCTTCAGGATATGGAACAACAGGTTGCTCGCATCAGAGAGCACTTAGTAGCCGCTCAGGATAGACAAAAGAAGTATGCTGATGCTCATAGGGTCGACCGTCAGTTTTCAGTTGGAGATCGGGTTTTCTTACGAGTGCGTCCGCGAAAGAGTCCAATCCGTTACGGAAAAGGCTCTAAGCTTGCGCCTCATTTTGTGGGACCGTTCGAGGTGTTGGAGAGAATTGGCCCTGTTGCTTATCGTCTAGCGTTGCCACCCAGTCTATCGCGCATTCACGATGTGTTTCATGTTTCTGTACTCAGGCCCTATCATCCAGATGTTTCTCATGTGCTTGATTGGAATGCATTGCAGGTCGAGGACGGGCAGCTGGCGCTCGAGCCTGTCGCCGTGCTGCAGCACAGGAGACTCGTCCTCAGGGGCAGAGAGATTGAGCAGGTGAGGGTCCAATGGGATCCAAATGATGAGTCGTCAGCATCCTGGGAGGATGCCTCCCACATCCGAGAGTCTTTTCCTTTTTTGTTTTCTGGCTTCCGGGAGTAAGCCTAGCTCTAGGGGGGGAGGATGTAGTGCCCCTCATGATACTGTTCTCTTTTGTTACTATGTGGATACTGTTTACGTTTGTTATAGACTCTAGATGACATGGGTGATTGTTTTTCCTATTTGAGCTTATGTGTTTTGCCTTGATACACATGATAGTGTTTTATGATGTTGATAATATAATGATGCATGGTACCATCTTTCCTGATTATGCTATATTGTGTGACTACGTAAATTGTTTAATACTCATTTCATGATGTGTAGGATGTTGTGCTGATGTTTGACTTTTGGGTGAGGGGGATGGTGTTGCATCGCTCATACGTGAGCGCCCTGCCACACCGCAATTCTCCCTCACAATGTGTTTGACAGTAGATATATATATATATATATATATATATATATATATATATATATATATATATGTTGTTGCAACACTTGTTTTTATGCAGGACTGCAGGTATCGGGCACCGACTCCACCTGCATCGTCAGGTCTAAGCGTGCCCAATATACCCAATGGTTATGACGTGGTTTAAGGATTTGACAAGGAAGTGTCCATGTCTATGTCTGTCGTCTGTCAGTATTTCTTCCTGTTATGGTATCGTACTATTTCATGATTGATCATTTTAAGTCATAAATCTTGATGTGTTTATCATGTTATTTGGATGTGTATCAATCTGGATAATTGGTAAATTAATGTAGTGCTTCTATCAGGCATAGTCGTTGCTTATGTCCATTTAGGCATTGTCTTGAAGCTTCATAGCTTATTTTTATAATATGGATTTAATAAATTAAATTATTAAATTTTAATAATTTAAATATTAGATTAATGTAAAGGTTAAACTATACTGAAATTTAAATGAAACACAAAATTGCATGATGTTTATTTTTATTTAAATTCACAAAGTTTATAATTTAAATTTAAATTACTTGATAAATTTTAAATATTAGATTTAAAATTATTTGATGGAGGGATGCAATATAATATTACCCCTAAAGTAAAGTTTTAAAAATAAATTCAAATAATAAATAATAATTAGATGTATATGAACATATATAATTATATTAAAAAAAAAAAAAATTGTTTCTATTTTATCCACCCGAGTTTTCATTAAATTATATAAGCATGAATTAATACGGGATAAATAAGTTTTGATCAAATCAATTTAACATTGTAATTCCCTCGGTTACTGCAGTCAAAAATAGTGGGGGTAGATTTTTTATTTTACTAAATTCCTCCAAGTTTAAACGAGAAAAATAATAGGTGCCAGGTGTAAAATAGAAGACGATGTTGATAGACACCTGTAGCCTGCATACCCGAGGTCCGAGGTTTGTAAGTTTATTTTCTGAATTTATCAGAGAAGGAGGGGGAAGAAAACATGGGGGGAGTTGGGGAAAACACAGAGGGTGAAGAGAAATTTCACAGAGGGAAAATTCTGTCATGGACTGCCAAATCCAGGTTAGTGAATTTTAGATTTTTTTTAATTTTAATTGTTGAATTCCAGTTTTTTCTAAAACTTCAGTCAATAAAAGTCAATAAAAGTTTAACTTCTTAAAGCAATTATCTGTTTTCCACTGAATTAACCCAGTTTAACTTCTTAAAGCAATTATCTGTTTGCCACTGAATTAACCCTGCCTTGAGTTCAGGGGGTTTTCTTCTTTCACTGTAAAATAAATTTCTCTACTTCTGCATTTGATGAAAGTGTTTTCATTTTTTCTCCAATCTTTGATCAATAAATAAATAAATATGGTCTTGTTTAGGTTAAAGGTTCATGGAAATTACTCCAGGGTAAATTCATATTCAACTGTTTTCAACTGCAACACTTAAACAGATAGGAAGTTAAAAGTTTAAATAGCGTTCTTGATTTTATTGTCAACCTATGGCAGTTGCAGCACTTAAAATAAAATAGGGTCAACATAATAATATATTAGAAAAGCTTTTCCCAACTTTCAACTCACAGAGATTATTCATAATGTAAAAAAAATAAAAATAAATAAATAAATAAAAATAAAAATAAATAAACATACCTACTATTATATGCGCACTAGTTTAATTTTGTCTGACAGGAAGATAATTTCTATTTTGATTATTTTATTTTAATCCTTTTTATCCCAATGCGCTATCTTTAATTTATACCATTTCTCTGTTATTCCTTGGCTGCTAACCTTTTATTGCTGTCACCAGTGGCGTTGGGTATTGCTTCTAACTACTTCTTGTATTTTCCCTGATGCTTTTCGCAACCTATCTCAGCTACAGTAGTTAGACTTTGGAGGTTACATAAATTTAAACAACCTCCCTGATATCATTTGCAATCTTTCTCAGCTGGAACTCTTTGATGTTAGAGAGTAATATTGTGTTTCCTCTCCTGCTAATTGTGTTTGCTTGAATGTTCTAATTACCGTTCTGTGCACAGTCCATGAGGCGTAATTCCTTTGAGGCATTTTGTTAACCATGGAATTATGTATATTATTCTATCTTATTTCTTTGTTCAATCCTTTTCCATTTGAGTGAGAATGGTTTTCTGGACACTTCTTTTCTTTGTGAAAGGCTGGGAGTGTGGCCTTTTGTTGAATCGTCTTTAATATCATCATGTAGATAGCATACACAACCGTTAGTGCCAGCATTGTTATTAATAAAACTTCCTTTTAACATTAAAGTTTGAGGAGCTATCTTAGCACTAAGAAGATAAGTAATAATAAAATAACAAAATAAAGCACCGTGATAAGTTCCATGATTCCTTAAATAAATGAATTCAAAAAGAAATTAGTATAAATAATATTGAAGGGATTTTAGTTACTGAGACATTGGATTTTATTTTATTTTATTTTTACTTTTTTTACCTTTCAAATCAACTGAAAATAAATTAATTAATTAATGAAATTGATGAGTAAATAATGTCCTTAATTAATAGTCCAACAAGAACCCATCTCTCATGATATTGAATGGGCCACTTAGCACTCATTGCATCTAGGTGATGCTCACAGAGGTGAAGCACTGGTCCGTACCGGGAGGTCAGATTGCTCACAAGGACAGTAGATTTTTAATTAGAATTAATTTCATATTATTTAAGTTAAAATTATTTTAAATTTCTTTTACTGGATTGTAATTATGATAAAAGTTTTCAGATTGGAATTAAAATTATAATTAGCTAAAAAGGACAATAGATTTTTAATTAGAATTAATTTCAAGTTAAAATTATTTACAATTTCTTTTACTGGATTGTAATTATGATAAAAGTTTTCAGATTGGAATTAAAATTAGAATTAGCTAAGGAGGACAGTAAATTTTTAATTAGAATTAATTTCATATTATTTAAGTTAAAATTATTTACAATTTCTTTTACTAGATTGTAATTATGATAAAAGTTTTCAGATTGGAATTTAAAATTAGAATTAGCTAAGGAGGAGAGATTTTTTTAATTAGAATTAATTTCATATTATTTAAGTTAAAATTATTTACAATTTCTTTTACTGGAGGGCAATTATGATAAAAGTTTTCAGATTGAATTAAAATTAGAATTAGCTAAGGAGGACAGTAAATTTTTAATTAGAATTAATTTCATATTATTTAAGTTAAAATTATTTACAATTTCTTTTACTAGATTGTAATTATGATAAAAGTTTTCAGATTGGAATTAAAATTAGAATTAGCTGAGGATAGTAAATTTTTAATTAAAGTTATTTAGTTTAAAAGAATTAAATGTATACCATATTCTAGGGCTTACTCACTTTAAGGACGTTATGATCTGAAATGCACTTAATTATGGTTAATCATTTAATGATTCTTTACACTATCTTGAGTAGGGTTGGATTAGGTTTACGTATAAGTGAAAAGATATTTATAACTTATTTTGTACATGTTAGATTGTTATTTAGTTTATCTGTATACTCTTTGGTATTGATTCTTTATGCATAATTGTGATTCTTTGTTGTTCATATTTCCCTCTTATTTAATTGCACTTTTTGGGTAATTTTATGTCTAGATATATTTTGGATATGATGGGAACCCAAATGTTTAAGTTACTTCCTTTTGATAGCCATGGGTGATATGTAGTTAGACTTCTAGAGGTGAAGGGAACCTTTTATGTGTGTTGAATATTCTCGTGGATGGACCTTTGGATTCCATTGATTGTGATTTTATTTTGAGCTCGTGGGTGTACCTTGTTCCATGATTTCCCTTACATTTTGGTGGTGATTATGAGCGAGATGGTACATGCCTCGCATGTGTTTTCATTTTATGGTTTTTATGTTTGGTACACCCTTGTGGTTGTGAGATTTTTTGTGGAACTGTTGGGGAGGGTGGCTCTTCATGGGGGCCGACGCACAAAGGGGCTGTTAGGGTAACCCATGGAAGAGTTTCCTTAACAAGTGATAATATAATTAATAAACTAGTGGGTTTGGGTAGCTAAAACATTAAACAAGATTAATGATGTGCCTCACCCATACCGTAAGTGCTTTCATAGACTAAGGATGGGATGAGAAAACCTGGTTGGTAAGATCACTACCTTGTCCTCACGAAAGGTAAGTGGTTCCGCATGAGTCACCCTATGGAGCGGTGCCTTGAGATAGGCTACCTGGATAACCATAGATGGAGGTGGTACCTTGTGATAGGTTGCCTAGATAATCCATGTAAGGCCATGTGATAACACTCTCCCACAGTATCCGTTTACTCTTCCTTGCTTGGTAGCCTCTGGAAGTGTTGATGTACTTGTTGATGTGCTTATTGATGTACTTTTGATGTACTTGTTGATGTACTTTTGAAGTACTTTTTGATGTACTTATTGATGTACTTATTGATGTACTTGTGATGTACTTGTTGATGTATGTGATGATGTACCTATCGATACACTACTTGATGTACTTGTTGATGTACTTGTCAATGTGCTTGTTGATGTATGATGGGATGTTGTTCTATGTTAGTGTTGATGTTAGTCTTGTTTACTTGTAACTTGTTGGATATGGACCCTTTCTTGTCATTTCCTAGCACGGGGGGTGGACCTTCGGGTCCACATGGTTGGGTGGAACGTGCTATGCACCCATTGGGTTCCTAGGATGTGTTCGTGAGACAGATGCGAATGCAGAATTCCAGAGTTTATCTTGGATGAAGAATTTCCTTCCTTTTGGTACCATAAACCTCATTTATGTACTCAATGTAATCTTACCCATGATATAAGGGAAGCTCTATTTAATGTTTCTATTGTGTCCTTGATGTTTATTATCTGTGGAAATATGCTCCACAATTGTAACATGAAACTATGAATTGAATCTCAATAAAATTTTGTATCTCTCTTATAATTATGGATGAATGTATGTTATCCTTATATTTCTCTTTTGCTTTCATCTGGATAAAAGTTCTATGTTTGTAATGACTATTCCATGTACCCCAAAGGATGTAGATAGCTTTGCAAATGCATAATCACTTTTTCATGTTAAGATTATACATTTCCATCTTATACAATGTTTCACAATTCAACAAAAAAAAAGTGTGGTGTTTTGTTGTCCTTTGGGGTTAACACGGCGGGGGATTACAAGATATTTATTCCAAAAAATCAAGAAAAGATCATGTATTTAACCTGACCCAACCACATTAAAGATCAAATCATGCCTTGAAAACAAAATAGAATAGTTTTGGTGAAGATTTGAATAATCATATTTGAAAGCAGACAAGAATGTGTTGCTCTAACAAACTTGATAGGTGTAAAGGACATTTTATACTAGGAATAATCTAAAAAATTTGCATCAGTCTTTAATAGCCTATCCCCTCAAGCTACCATTTTTTAGCTTTTCTACATAGCTTACTACTTTAAATTTGAGCAAATTGTGCTTGCCATCCCATTTTCTCTTCTCACACAAGTGCCTTTAAGAAAAATATTGTCCCTTTTGTTTCTATGTTGCAATAACATATCTTACTTCATAGCAAGGCTCCACATTAAAACTGACATTTGGCATTTAGTAGGAAAAAGAAATCGTAATGAAATCATGGTTGTGTTGTTAGAAACAGTATTTAGGAATTTAAAGCTTTCATTATTTTCCTAGACCTTGACCTTAATGCCCACCAAAGTTCTATTTCTCGAACATCTATATTAGGTAGTAATGATTTATTTAGTGTGAACTCGGGCCTCCCATTGGCTGATCTAGATATCTTTGAGATGCACACTATCACACCCTGAATAGTATATGGAAAGTTGGTGGTAATACAGAAATTGAAAATCTTTTTCTCCTCTTAATAGTCATACCTATGGAGAACTAAGCTTTTACCCATAGAAAATAGCTCTATAGAAAATATAATCTCCATAATAAAGGTTGGGTGCTATTTCATGAAAGAAATTAGCCACAAAAATGATATACTTACTATAAAAAATAGACACTTTTCTTCCCCAAATTGCTTTCCCTCTAATAGAAGATGTGACATCTCATACTAAAACACTTTGATAGACTAATACCTTCCTTTAAAAAACTTGATAATAGATCACACCAAAAAAGAGGCGAGTAGATTCAATACACAAAGCATAGACAAAGCATACCAGAAAAGATAGATATCCTACCAAATGTAGAAGCATATACAAGGCACGCTAGAAAAGAGGCGAACATAGTCAATACAAATAGACAAAGTGCATTGGAAAAAAGGTGAACATCCAAAGCATCCATAATTGACTATTTAGTCTGCCTCTTTACTACGCAGACCAATCACAAAACACATATGCAGAGACATGGAAAAATTATCTTCACTTGTAGATTTCTTTACCAAGAGAAAATATCAATGGGAAATCATAGCAGCTTGTAAGAACCAAGGATTATGGTATGTCTTTGAAGTTATGGATCCAGGGAAAATGAAAGTTAAAGTGACAAAGATGAAAGAAATGTAATAGGGAGTCATACATATGTTCAAGATTGTTGAAACAGGTTGAGCATAGACCGAATGTAGGTAGTTATGAATGAGGATAATAGCACAACACACACCAACCAAGCATGGACAAAGTGATTTAATGCAAAATGCATTAATAGCACAATGAATAGGAGATTTTAGAATGCTGACCAAACATAGATTTGGGATTCCACACATAGGGTAATCAATGTGTGGTAATGAAGTACACAACCTGCTAAATCATGTCATACCTATCATTAAATTCAAGACACTCAAAGTCCTGAACACCCAAGACTTTTATGTAACGCACACTCTAACTAGTCCAACATTCCATGTAAGCTATTAAAATCTAGGTAGATATCAACATATGATAATAGTAAGTGCATGTGAAACCATAATCATTTAAATGATGTGTGTTATACTATTCAAATCACTTCAAATACAATGAAAGAAGAAAAAAAAGACAAACATATATGTGTATATTGATAGGGATGAAGATAGTAATCATTTTAGAACTATGAGATCTAATGATGGAAACATTATAAGATTGTGCAACATCTTTTTCTATGTCGAATGTGTTGAGCTAGACCTACAACCCCATCTAGAGCATGAATAAACATGATCATTGGAAACAAGAAAAAAAAAACTTCATATTCAAATTTATCTGCCCTCCTTCTAGTGCCATGATGAAGCTTTGGAAATTTGCAAACACTTAAACTTCAACTACACATTAAATAATGGGTTAGTTCAAGCCTTACATACCTACAAGTACTTCTATGGAATAATTTATCATGCTTTAATAAACAATTAAAAACATGAAAGAAGAAAACATGATCTATACATATTAGATTGGTGTCAAATGTGTCAATGACCCTTTCCCAATCCTTGCTAAAAATGAAATGATGCAATGCAATGGTGATGGGAAAAATTAGTTCTTAGTTTAAGATAGTAACTTTGCATGAGAGTGTAGATGATTTGATGAAGAATCAACCCTCTACTTATAGATTCTCAAATTGAACGAATGTGCATAATAGAGCATTGTGGGATAAATATTTAACAATTGAGATGAGGCCACTTGTCACATTATGATAGGTTGAGGAATGTGCAAGTTTTGGCCAATGTGCCAAAGAGGGGAGATTCAACTTTGAATTTGTGAATTAAATGTTGAGTGGGGGACATGTAAGAGAGAATTTATTGCAAAGTTGGAAGGGACAATTCAACTTGTCTTCATATTCAAACTGGGAGACATGTAAGAGAGAATATTCTATCGCAGCTGCAACTCTTGAAAATAATTATAAATAACAAGGACATGGCGATATTTCCAACTTTCAATATTCACTTTCTAATATCATTGGCAACCTGCGAAGAGAGGGAGGGGCGTTTTGCTACGAGCGCCTGACCAGAAGTCTTCACCCTCGCAGCGGTGGGGAAAAAGAGAAGGAGAAAGGTGAGGTGCAAATACGTGACTCATGAGTAAGAGAATTAATGTACGACTTTTTCTTATTTCAATTTGCCGCATTTCTGTTTGACACAACCATCACAAAAAAAAAAAACAACTTAGGCTCAAAATACAATAGAGAAAAGAAATTATGCATAGATTTTCACTCGAATGTTTTCAAAATGAGATAAATCTTCTTTGAACTTCAGATTGTGTGGATGGGATTTGAAGTTTCCTGTAGTTTCTTCCTGCATCAGGTTTATGGTAGGGTGTATAGATTAAAATAAACTCTCTATTTTTTTTATCAAATCCCAAATGTTATCCGCAAGACTGAAGGAAAATGGCTTTTTTGGCAACCGTAACCATCTCAAACTTGGAGGAAGCTTGGATTGGGTGTCTTCTCTGATGCCGTCATTGAGTAGATTGTTCAAGTGAAGAAATTGAGGACCAATGAGCAGATTTTTTAATTCTCTTGGTCTGCGCAATGTTTCAAGCCTTTGCCAATTACCTCCGTTCAGTCGAAGCTGAGAGAAATTGATGTTATTGGAAACAGTGTTTAGATGAGCTCCTTCGCATAGTCTGGTAATCTAATTTTTTTTATAATCTCCCTGATACCCTTGGCAACCTATCACCGCTGCAGCATTTATACTTAGTAGAGTGTACAAATTTAAATAACCTCCCTGAAACCATTGGCGACCCATCTCAGCTGCAACATCTAAAATTTATTTTCTGATATACTTGGCAACCTGTTACTGTGGCGCCATTTAGAGTAGAGGCATTGTACAGAATTAAATTGTCTCCCTGAAACCTTTAGCAACCTATCTTTGTTGCAGTGCTTAAATTTCAAATAATGTCCCTGGTCCCTTAGGCAACCTGTTACAGCAGCAATATTCGATCATAGAAGTCTGTAGAGATGTAAATAGCCTTCTTGCTTCCGTTTGTAACCTATCACATCTGCAGAACTTGAAGTTCCTATCAAACAAAGTGTGTGCCTTGTCTTTGCATCGAATGCCTTGATGAATGACTTTATGTTAACTCTGTTATAAGCTTTGTGTAGGAATGTTTCCCTCACTGCGTTGATGTATGTTGTGTTCATATACTGAATGTCAGTTAGATTATGATATGCTAATAGATATACTTAATTTGTAATAACAACAATTACGTTTAAAATATAAATTTACTAGATATATATACACATATTTATATGTTGATATTAATATGGTTACTTTTATATCTATTTTGTTGTTTTGTAAACAACATTTTGAAGTTATATAAATGTAGGGAGAGATATATATATTTATGCATCTATAGATTATTGTAAGATATGTTTTAGTAATTGAGGGAAACTTCAAATAAATAAATAAATTTAATAAAAGATCCTTTGTGGAGAGTTTTAAGCCCTTACACTATAAATATTAGATTACTTTTCATAATCAAGCTCTGTAAATCTAGTAGTTATGCATTAAATGAGTATCATTTTGTAATTCTTCTTTAGTCTCTCTAAACTTCATGTTGATGGAATGACTTTATTTGGATGGTCTGGGAAATTTATGTGAGCCTCCTTTATGAGTTCAATTATAGGAGTCTAAGTATGTTTAGTTGATCAAAAGTCTAGGAATATATTGTTAGGTTATTTCATATAGGTTTCATTTCCATGTTTATACTTTCTTGGTTAAACTCTTAATATTTCTAAGGGTAGTTGGTTACTTAAATAAAGATAAATAAAGTTAAGTTTCCTTGACATTGAAAATTGAATGAAGGTTATTTCCATTATTTGATTAGCAAATTTTTTAAGAATAAGTGATTTAGGATATTATTATTATTATTACAATTATTATGGTTTATTCTTTGTTAATTTGTAGGTGAATATTGTTATTGTATAACCTTTTGAGTAGAATGGTAAGATTAGTGTGTCAGCTAAATAACTAGGAAATTGTATTAAGATTGTCTCAATTATTATTGTTCGAGGGAAATAATATTTTAATTTAATTATGAGATTAATGATGAGGAATATTATGAGATGTTAAAATATGCCTTGAGATAATTACGTTATGTGATTTTAGAGTTCCCTCATTTATTTATTTTAAATTAATTCTTTTGAGCAAATGGATAAATTGTTTTGATTGGTCATTGATCATTTGAGGGTAATTTGGTAGATCCTATTTGTGGTATCCTCTTTGGAATTGCTTGGCTTTGGAGGTATTTTGATTCCTTTGGGTTCATGTTGTTTTATGAATGTTTTGACATACTCTTTCATTTTGACTTTTATTGAGTTAACTTGAGTTGGTGATCTTCTTTAAGTTAAGTTGTGTTGCTATTCATTTATCCTTACATGGTGAATTCTTGGTTGGTTTTGAGTTAAGGGGGTTTTGTGGTGGAATATTTTGGATACTAAAGTGATGATTTGGTTGTAATAAGTTTATGCTTCTTATTTAATGCAGTCTTCCCACTTTTATTATTTTGGTGAAACATTAAATTATATTATTGTTATTTTGTCAAAGGTATTTTGTATACCAACTGCATGAGTATCTTGTGAGGAGGAAATTGAAGTCTTCCATGGAATACCTAGTTGGTGGCTTTTGGTTTTATTAAGTGATTTCGTTGAATTAAAAGTTGATTTTCTTTTGCGTTTTCCTATTTGAGGACACCATTGTTGATTTGTGGATGGGTCTTGATGAATCTTCTCTTTTTATGGCTTTTCTGATTTACTCCCTTATTTGATGAAATTTTACCCTTGTGTGGGAATTATTGGAGAAATACTCATGTTGCTTCATTTTACCCTTGTTTGTGGGTTTTCACTCTTTTGGCTTCCAGAGGCTTGAAATGATTGATAATTGATGTTCTCTCTCTTTATGTGCCCTTGATGTGGCAAGTGTTTTTGGTTTCATGATTTTTGAAAGGGTTGTACGAGGATTGTTGAGACTCTGGTGTTGTACTTGTTAGCAAGAGGGGTAATGCCTCGCATGCTTTTATGCTATGATTATTTGTTCAAATTATGATGGTACAACCCTTGGTTTTATGTTGTTGGGTCTCTAGGGAGAGTGGCTCCTCGTGGGGGCCGACACCCTGCTTAAGGGGAAGGGCACAGGAGAACCCACGAGTGAGTTAGTAAACAAGTTTTAACCTAATAATTAACTTAGGAGGGTTGGGTAGTAATATCATTACAAGATTTAAAATATGGATACCTCATCTTCATTAGTGCTTCAGCAGACTAATGGAAGGTTGAGAAGGCCGTGGTTGGCAAGGTCATGATCTCATCCTCACGAGAGGTCTACAGCTCCACATGAGCTACCCTATGGTGCCGGCACCTCAAGTAGGAGGAAGGGCCAGGAGATCCATAGATGGGGGACGGCACCTCAGTTTGGAGGAAGGGCCAGGAGAACCCATGTAGGCTATGCGATGACACTCTCCCCTGGTTGCCCATGTGTTTTACTTTATTGTGTTCCTCTGGAAGTAGGTTGTGGGAGTTGATTTAGATTGTTGTTATATGGATTTGTGATTATTGTCTTAATATATCTTTGATGTACTTTGTGGTCTTGTATGATCTCTTGATATTTGATTTATGATCTTGTACTCTTATGGTACTGTGATATGATGTTATTGTATTGTTTAATTGCAATTTGGAATTGTATTATGTTATTTAATTTGGTTTATTTTGGAAGTGTTTCACGATCATCCATTGATTATTTGTTTACTAGTCATTGCTTGATTTATGTGATGGGATTTATGAATTTAATTTATTATATTGACTCTTGGATGTCATTGAGTTTTATGATACTTTTCGTACGATGTTGAGTCTTGTGGTTCCATGTTCTTGTTTGTGGTCTCTTTCTTGTTAGCTCCTTAGCATGGGGGGTGGGTCTTCGGACTCACATGGTCGGGTGGAACGTGCTAAGCACCCCATTGGGTCCCCAGTTGAGGATCAAGAAGTGTGGATTGGTGCGGTTGTAGTGACTCTAGAGTTGTACTTGTTTGGAGCCAGTTATGATGCTTTGTATTCATCTATTTTGTATCATGGTATCTTGTGTAAGGTTTCCATTTATGTTTGGAAACACTTTTGTGTCATTGTACCTCTTGAACATTATACTGTAACGTAATGATTAATTCGGTGTGGATTTTGGCTGTGGAAATTGCTATTCAATGTGTTAAGTTAATTATGTATATGTTTTATTTATGTACTCAGATGGTTCCTTATCAATGATTATCATTTATGTGTTATATTGTTAATTTTTAATTTGTTATGGATTATAACTTTGGATTTTTGTTCTTTATTGTCGTTGTGTGGATCTCAATCTTGTAATGACTCCTCGTGTACCCCAAAGGATGTATGTGTTAGTGAATCTGCTTAAATGAAATTCATGTTATGACTTAATGTGTTTTTATATGTATGTTAGGTTTACTTAAAAAAAAAAAAAATGTGCAGTAATTATGGTGTAATTGTCCTTTGGGGTTCACACGGTGGGGTGTTACACTTTGAAGTACATAAGGATTGGAAGGCACATTGCAACACTTCTTTCTGGTTTCCTAGCATATTAAACCTCTTGCATCTACAAAAACTCTATAAATTAAAAAAACTCTCTTATACATACAACTACCTTTAAACATAAAAGTACTTTTAAAGAATATTTGATTTCTTATGCTAGGAGTGCTCCAAAGAAATCTCTAGAATGGTTTGAACTAGAGCTAGGTTTGTAGAAAATGTAGGTGGCCAATTCATCTAAGATATGGTTAAAATGATTGATTCCAAAATTCTTGCAACCTTTTACCATCTTAGGATTTTTATGATAAGATTTCAGATCAGTATCCCACTTTTCCATTAGATGGAGAGAAATAAATAGATATCAGGTTTCCTCTAGTATTCAATAATGAAAGTCATAGTTTAGGGTCCATAAATTTTAGTAGTTGCTACAACTTCTTGTTGGAGGATTCAAGAAGCAATTTCCATATTTAAGGGCCATGCAATCCCACAATTTTAGTGGCTACCAAGTGTAGATAGATGATTCCTAGAAGCAATCTTCACATGACCCATAATTAATGTGATAAAAGTGATCTTTAAAAATTTAAATTCTACTACACCTACATGTGTTATACAATAACATTAAATAATCTTGTGTCATTACCCACACACATAAAAATCAAAACATAAGAAAAAAATATTTAAAAAAACAATAAATACATTAAAATAATTATTAAATGATTGTAACTCAACTCTTAAACAACTAAAACAATTATATATAACTCTTAAATGAACAAATCAACTCATTAAATAAATGAATTAAACTAAATATTTTTATATAGATATATTTAAGATAATATATTTATAAATCTATATATAAAAATATATTATTTTAAACATATCTATCTAAAAAATAGTTTATTTATTTATTTGTATAATCCTTATAGATGAGAAGAGAGAATACAAATGCATTTTAATATAGAAATAAAATATCTTTGTAATAAATAAAATAGATATTTTTTTATCAATAAACTACACCGAACGCTCAAACCCTAGTATATAAAATAAGAGCTACATCAATAGATAGCTAAACAAGACCTAAACATAGACATTCTATCAAAAGTAGAATACAATCATAAAGAGGGATGAAAATAGATAAATCTCCATGTTGGAGGATTCTTGGAAGCAATTTCATGGCCATTCAATTCTAAAATTTTAGTGGCTACAACACTTAGATAGAGGATTCGTAGAAGAAATCTTCATATGACTAATTAATATGATAAAAGTGATCTTTGCAATTGTGTTATACAATGACATCAAATAGTCTTATGTAATCACCATATAAAAGAAATCAAATATAATGAACATTAATATTTTTTAAAAGATAAAATAATTATTTCATAAATATTAGTAAATATAACACAATAATTCTTAAATAGTTTTAAAGTAAAAATAATTCATAGATAATCAAAACAACACTTTAAATAAATAAATAAAAGACTTTAGATAGAGGATGAATAAATATTAAAAAAATACATAGAGGATGAATAAATTATATGAACATGTGTGGATTAGATTAGAAGAGAGAATACAAATATACTTCAATATAAAATAAAATAAACCTTATAAAAATAAAATACATAGTTTTTTATATCAATAAACTATAAGGGTCCATATATTTTATTTTAAGTATATAAAATAAGAGAAAAAATAATATAAATAATTTTTTATCAATAAATTACTATATAAGGGTTTGGTAGGACTTGTTAAAATTTCTTCTAGTTCCCACCATTTGTCCCAAATTCTAAACTTTCTAGTCTTTATTCTATAGTCTATCTCCCATTGCATCACAAGGGTTGTATGCATCATAGTTTAAGTTTCTTTGTAAAGGGAAGAAGGTGTGGTATGTATTGAGTAAACCAAAACAAGAGGTGTCAAAACAACAATAGTAATCCAAAACAAGAGGTGTCAAAACCACTTGTAAGAATCCACGTCCCTTTATTGGAAGACAAAGATTCATGATAAAACATTAAAAAAAATGTATTTTAGGGCTCCAAAATGGGTTTCTAATCCATAGCCACTTACACTTCTTGCCTTTAGTATACTCTGGTGACTTTTTAGCTTCCAAATGGAATACTAATAGAAACTTGTTTCCCTCCAAAATTGGGCACCCACTCAAGAGCTTACATATTCCCAATATGGATGCATAGGAGAGATAATTTTTCACATAGTGATGTGTATCCTCTACGTACATTAAAATTCATCTTAGGAATATAATTATAGTTATATGCTAATATTCAATCAATTTCTCTCATGTCCCTTAGGACACGTTCCAAGAAATATGGAGACATATAATGACATAGTTTTGCAAGGTTAATGTCACCTAAACTAGAATTCTCCCACTCAATATTAGAAATTGTAGTTACATCCAAGAGATGCAAATAATAAACTAGGTATAGTGATCAAGTCCCATGGCCTTCTTGCACCAAGAGGACTTATCATTGGTCATTGGATTCATAGTATAATCTACAACATTCTCCAAAGTGTCAAACTTATCAATCAAGACCTTACTATTCTCAACCATTTCTCACACAAAGTGATATTGAGCATCAAAATACTTAGCATGTGTATGATACATAATATTTTTAACCAAAAAATAGTATTCTAACTATCACACCCAATCTTCACTATCCTATAATCAAAACCAATACCATTACCAAGTATTTGTAACCATACTACCTCCTTAGAGGCATGTGTAGCAGCCATATATTCTAGTTCAATGGTAGAAAATTAAAATGCATTATTCATCTTACTCATCAAAGTCATTGCACCTCTAAAAAAATTAAATACATAAACAGTATTGGAACTTCAGATAAGCAAGCCGCCTACCCAATTTGCATCAATGAACCCATGTATGCATAATGACTTAATTGTATCACCAATACCATGATAAACCAAACAATAATAAAATTTTCAACAAAAATATTTAACCACTCTCTTAAGCATTAGTCAAAAAAATAAGTGTTTTACCTATCTAGTTCTCTAATAGGTCCTATTTACATGTTAAGTTTACTTAAGTACTTGGAATACTTATAGAATTATTAGTTTTTTAGAGAAGATCTTATCATATCTTATCTATTTAGGATTATTTGGCAGTCAAATCGTAGGGTTTTGTCCCTTCTGAATGCAATGGTAGCATCAAATTTGACCCACAATGCTCCAAAAATGTAGCTACCATATGGATCTGGTAACCACTCTTTAGCTTCAAACCCTCATAGATTTGGCCTTGTATGTTCAATTTGGATGAAGCAAAAATCAAAATCAACTATTTTGAACCTTCTAGATGCAATGATGAGCTTAGATTTACACCAACAAGCTCTGATATGAACTTACAATAGAGAATAAAAAATGGAACACCCCCAAATCTAGTATCTCTGTTTAGAAAAATACTCTTCAATGGCACCCAACTTTTTTTGATACCATGTTAGAATTGGCTATGGTTGTCAAGATCATGAGACAAAATAGAAAGCACAAAAATAGATAATATAATGTGACAAGAATAAACTATATTCTTATCAATATGATACAATGATATGATATTGTGATGTATAATGTAGTAGAGATTCCTTGGTTATAAAGCCAATGTGAGATGCAAGATGTCATAGGATTATGATAAGTGCCTTAATCATATGACATGAGACAACTAATCACACTTACCTAGGCTCACATGTGTTACAAGTCAAAAGATAAGATAACAACTAGTGACAACTAACACCTTCTAGAAAGATTCCTTCCTAGGACCTAAATAAACTTAACATGTGCAAATAAGTCCCCTAGTAATGAATGAACTAGGTACAATACTTTATTTACACCAAAATAAAGTCTTAACTTATTCAGTGGTAGTCACATGGATGTGCTTAATTGGAGAAGGTTACACTTTTTGCATTTTTGTGAAAGAGGAAACTATGAGTTGAGGGAAATTAATTCCTTCAACATGATGGTTTTTGACAAAGGAAAGAAATTTATTTCCATCCTTAGTAGGTTTTCCCTACAATATTTAAAATTTTGTGTCATAGCCATATCTTTATTGTCCATATTGTATCTTGCATCCATTTTTGATCCCATGATCATGTGTATACATTTTTTGTCTTCCATGAGTTAGTTCTATTTAATGTTTTTCCTAGTTTTTTTTATAAAAGACATTGATTATTGTTGTCACTATTAGAGGCACATATGGGTATGTGCATGATCATCACAGAAAAAACAGGCCCTTAAGTGGCAAAAAATTTAGAAAAATCAGAGTTAGGAAACTTGGCATTAAAATTGAATAAGTTATCTATATTATTTCAAAAATACATAAAAATAGAATTTGTAGTAAATTGAATTTAGTTTTTAAACTACTAGGTTTGTTTGAAAACTAAAAAAGTTTATTTGGCTAAAATTTGAAATTTCAATGCAGTGGTACTTAAATTTCAAGGAAAAAATAAGAAGTAGGTGTCTGTCTGACCACCCTAACCACAATAAAATGATAATTATTTTTTATAATTTTTTCTTAAAAAGTAGAGGACTCGTACCCTAATGTGATGCATTTTTTTTGTAATTTTTTTCCAAGTAAATAATTAATTATGAATTTTTTATTACAACTTTTTAAAACATATAAAACTCATATGTTTTACCACCTTAACTTGGTCAAAACTTCATGAAATTTATTTTTTCCTCTTTTAATCCTATAGTATGTGAAGCATAGAATGTGACACATATTTTGGATTCAAAAAATGTGATACCATTTGAAAGCTATAGATGTTATTCAATTAGCCTATCAATCAAGACTTTAGTTGTAATTTGAATAGAAAATGAATAATAAATACTTATTAAATTCAAAGTAAAGTTGAGAATCTCCTTTAAAAACCCTTTTCATTTCATCAATTTTGGGTAAGAAAATAGTTGTTAGCCACATACCCATCATATTGCCACTTTTTGGCCCATCATGATCCTTAACATACCCATATCCCCAACTAGAGCCATTATAGGGACTCAATTTACTAATGTCATTTTTTCTTGATTCCCTTTGTGTGTGCTGGTATGACATGATCCATGATTAATAATTACTTTTGAGAAGTATATAAGGCTCATCATGTCATAATGTGTTATTTAGTAGATTTTACCTTCCATCTGGTTTAATTAATTGACCAAATAAAAATTTAATATATTGGATAAGTCAAAGGGGAATGTAGCTATTAATGGTTCCTAGTGCATCGAAAACCTTAGGAGCCCCTAATGGGTTCCTAGTTTCACAATCCATCCAAAACAAGGGGAATTAAATTATAAAAAAATTAAATTCCAAGGTAGTGGATGGGAGAAGGAACACAATAGGCTCAAGGCATGATATAGTGTATGGTATGTGTTTGAAATTTTTAATGTTTCTTCTTTCTTCAAGAATGCAATTTTCTTGAGCTTTCATGAATTCCCTATTCCTTGTTGAGGGTTTCATAATTTTAATTCCACACATGGAACCACTAACAAAGAAAGAAGTTAGTTAAGTGAAAGTGGCTTTGGTTCTTGTTGAATTTAAAAGAATCAAAAGGGTAAAGATCTTAGGCCAATGATGATTTTTTTTGTGCCTGTGCATCTTTTTAAACTTTTTTTTATGGTTAATTAGCCTAATGGTGTGTATATTGTGCTAGATTCTCTACCTACTTTCATTCATGGCATGACCATCCCATCCACTAGTATTCATTATGATTTACCTCTATTGATATGGAATACTTTTTTTTATGTTAGATTGATCCTAGGTGATGAAACTCAAATATGAATATTGTTACAGTTGTATTTAGTTTGATTCAATAGTTTTATATATTGTATAAGGTTATCATTTTTGGAAGGGGTTGGTTCTTCTTTTAGTTTTTGAAGGTTGTGTAGCTACTAATTTTTTTCTAGGGTTGCAATTCACACCTTTTCTAATTATAGGATGGATATGGATTCATGTGGTGTGTGAAGGATAAGATGCATGTGTATATGTTGTGTAGAGAGTGTATCCATTGATGTTTATATTTCTATATGAAGGTATTTTACTATTCTAAATACTTCCCTTTCCATATTCACTCGTATGATTGTAACATGCAATTGGTGAATATAAAAATATTCTAAATATTACAATCATTTGATTGGAATTTTCAATGTTTCAAATGCACTATATAAAAATAAATTTGTATGACTAGGTATGCTCTTTATATAATATTTTTTCTTTGATGGAGTGTGTCCCCAAATCAATTATTCTATTTTTCATCTAATGGTTTTCTTTCTTGTTACCTATTACTTTATAACCCATTGGATGCACTAGTCTCTAGTCTACCTAGCCAATCTCAATTCATCAATAGAATTTACATAAATCAATCTGGTATAGGAGTAGGACTAGTTTGTATATATTCATAACCTCATGATGTAACTAGGGATCAATCTTCCTTGAGCCTCAAAGGAATGCATTGTATGCATTTTACATTAGTTTTCTTGGATCGGTGATAGTCTTTGGGGACAAGTAGGTAGGTTGGGTTTGAATATATTATTATTATTATTTTCATTATATTTGATCTCAATAGATGTTAAGGTATACCACTAGGAACAACTTCTTGAGTATAAGATGATCTTGAAGATTAGGAGATAAATCCCACTCTCATTAAGTTGGACATTAACCCTCCATAGTTTTTTCATGGGATGTTTGGGTTATTTTTCTAGAACCAAGCATATTCTTACCAAATACCTATGAAATTTCCATTATTCAATTATCATTAAGGGAAAATATCAGCCAACACCTAAGGGTTCTTAGGAATTTACTTCTTCACTTTGCACTCTGTAAAACCTAGGAGAGTAATCCTAAAGATTGTGTTTATAGATACTAGAGTGTATATGTATCAAACACAGGATAAATAGATGGTTCTCCATAAATGTTCAAGAGACACAATATCTTGAAGATAACTGATTACCACACACTCAAGTGGAATTACTTTGCTAAACCAGTGCTATATTCTTGGGATGGATTCAAACTAAATATCCATATGACTAAGAGAATAATTTTATATCTGGAAATACCTAAAACCTTGAAGATATTGCATTACAATATCCCCACTTATTGTTTCCACAATTCAATTATTACTAACATCCTTGTACATGAATTACTTCAAATCCACTATTATATTCAAGCATTTACATACATTCATTGAAATGATAAGAAAGAATAGAACAATACATCCATTGGGAATAAACAAAGATAAATAAGATAACCATTGATTATATTATTCATAGTCTATATAACCTGTACATAGGAGAGTAATATATAGAAACCTTATACTATTTTCCTATATGTATTTTCCTTGTTATCATAAAACCATATACATATTGACTGACTTTATACTAAAAAAATAATAATAATTTTTTTGTGTCCATTCTTTTCTATGTATAACCTCCCTAGGGTAAACTACCTACTAACCTCTCTCTATAATTTGGCCTTGAAATCCATTTTATACGATGATGGAGAAACAAGAATTGGGTTGAATTACACTTACATTTCACTTTCATTCCAAAATGAATTTCACTAGAAAGTGAATATTTCCTAATCAGTTGTAAAACAATCATTTATAAGTTCGAGGATAGCAAAATAAAAAATCCAAAAAATTGTTATTCAAGGAAGACCCACCAATATTCAAAAAGCATCACTTTCACGACACCAAAAACATGTAATGTTCCCATCAAACTAAAAAATGCTACCATCATCATCGAAGGAATAAATACAAAATCTTGAACCATATCATAACACACTAGCCAAAGAAAGCCAAAAGGACAAAAAGAAGAGCACCAATTCATCAAAGGAGCAGGATGCTACTTTGCCTTGTCAACAGGGAAGTAGGTATGCCAACTCAGGGTTCTTTTTGAAGGCAGGATAGCCATCAACACCTCATCCTTATAATCAACCAAATCAGTCATGGCCATGAGATATTGGTGGTAGTCAAAGTCAGTTTCATCTCCATTGTCAAAAGAATCATAAAAGACTTCAATGGGAGAATGATGGCATCCCATATAAGCCTAGTGATACCTATTCCCTCTTGTAGCTTCCCTCTTCAGCCTATGAATATAATTCTCCTTTCCTTTGGTTAATTCCTCTAATGAAATTCAACCTTTTAGATGATAGGCACATTTGAGAACACCCCGTGAAGATTTCTTGACAAATCTCACTTTCTTCCTTAGAGTTATAGTGATTTTAGGCATATCTTGTTCACTTTATTTAGAATCATCCTGAGACTCAAGAAGTTTGAGTCTCTTAGACCTATAGACTAGGCTGATATTAACAATTACCTTACCTATTTCCTTAACAACTTATCAAATTTTCTCAAAAAAATAAAAAAAGCACTACCTAACTCAGAAATAACAAGCTCAAATTCACACTTACCTTCAGAATCTTAATTAACAATCAAATGGTAAGAATAGTTAAGCAAGTGATTTGAATTAAATAGAAAAAAAGAGAGTGTCTGCATTAATTTTCCAAGAAAGATTGTGTGAGGATGCTAACCATCAATTGCCCTAATTTTGAACCTCATTCATCAATCATACCTTGAAGTGAATCAATGGGTAATAGATCAAGATTATTAATTATGAGAAGATTAAATGCATGTGTTTGATATGTCTACATATAATCAGAAAAATCAAGATAATCATCCACTTAGTTTTCATATTAACCACATTCTTGATGTCTAACCAAACATGTGTCACATTTACCTACTCGTAGGTGGGAATTAATTTTCTTCCAATTATTTACAATAAGACAATAGGGAGTGATCATGAGTTATCTTCAGAATATCAGCCTATACCTTGCCTTACTTCAATTTCACCTTCCCACATGTACCAACATCTGACAAATTTGATGGCCACAAAAAAATATTTCCCAAATTTCACATGAGTTTCTAAGAATTAGTTCTAGTTTAGAACCATTTTTACCTTAGAGTAGTCTCGACCAATATTTTACCAACACCTTATCTCCATATGTATCAATCTAAGCCTATGAAACAATCCACGTGGCACATACCCGCTCACCTATTTTAAAATATGGGGCCCTTAAGGGATGGTGTGGAGTGGTTAGGATTAAACCACATCACCCGCTATAAACTATTTATCATCCTTCCTTATGAACCAAACACCTTCATCAAAGCCTAGTAGGTACCACAAAAGTGATAGATGTCACCTTGGCTAGTAGCTTGTGTGATCATCTTTCCTTAATGCGCAAGACAGATGGGCACACAGGGAATGGTCCTGATGGAGACATGTGTTGCAATTTCCATCATTGATCTTTATGAAAACTATGTCTATTGAACTAGTGGAAACATTGGTCCCTCCACCAGACGTGATATGCGGCCATTGCTCGATAGCCCATGTGTTTAAAATAATATTAAATAAGACAACATGGGCATGCAAGGAGTGATCAAGATGTTGCCATGCCACTTAATAACTTTCATTGATCTTCTTCAAATGGAACCAACTATTTTCATCAAGGAGATTAGGCCCACCGAATTACCAAACACGTGGCTAAATCTCGTTAACCCATGTGAATAAAATGGCATGGGCGTGCGAGGAATTGTGGTGATGAACTCTTGATGATCAAGCAACCAACGTGAAAACCTAATTTTTCACATGCCACAAAAGTTAATTTTAAAATGGGGCCATGACTTAAATCATTAAAAATAAAATCAATCCCAACCATATTAAAATTTTAAACAATGAAAAGTCACTTGTTGACCAATAAACCTAAATCCAGGGGGCCAATGAAAATAATGACTTCAATGGCATAAGTGACCATTTAAATAACCCTTTACTAGGAACATTAGACCAATGAAAAATTAAAATGTCCATGGTACTTTGAACTTATAGGTTAATTGTGAGGGATTTAGACAACACAAAACCCTAAAATAGTGATAAGGAACATAACCCTAGGCCAAAATGAGGGTCCAAGCCAAGTATTTGCAGGATTAAGATGGAATCTAAAGAATTTTTTGAGGGGTTCCATTAGTGGCTCTAGTTGGGGACACATGCCTCTTGTAGGCATGGTGAAATCTTAGAATCATAGGTGAAGCAAACCAAGCTCAGAAGACAAAACTAGGACAACAATATATATACAATTTTTACATAGGCCATAAAGACCTAAACTGAGAGATTCAATTTTCATCTAGTTTGAAGCCTTTCTCTAATGTGAAAGTTATTGATATGCACCTTACAATCTAACCATGCCTCAAGTCTATTTGTTGGCACCCTGCCACTAAACTTACGGTTAATTCTTTCCCCTATCAAAGACCAATCTATTGAAGAAACTTTCCACCATCAACCTATACATCTACCATACCATTGCAACCTATATAATTCTTTTCTTCAAGTAGAAATATGTAGTTTCCCTTAAAATTTTCCTATTTACAATCATTATTACTAACACATCTCACAAATTTTCTCAACAAACCATTGCTAATGTAATTCTTGTCATTTTTCATTATATAACTGGGCATAAACTAAAAATTTTAATCATCACATGACCCACATGTGTTATCACATGAAATATGCTCATACTGAGAATAAAATTCCTCATTAATCATCACATTTTTATGCTTCATCAAAGCACCTCACTGCTGTTGAACTAAAAACTAAAAGTGTTCATACTCTTCCAAGTAACTAGCATCATAATATTCAACCTTATCTGCAACATCTATATAAAATGTGAAACATTCATAGGAACTTCCTTCTAGGAACTCATCAATGTGTTGGTCTATTTTGCTTAAGAACACATTATGTAGACATGTGAAATTAACATCATACATATTTAATCAAATCATATTTTCCCATCAATTAAATAAATCAAGTTTATTTGATTGATCTCCTAGGGTTATCTTTTTAAGTAAATAAATCAATTTATTTAATTATCTCCTAATGTTTCTTAATTTAATTAAATCAAATGTATTTAATTAAATGGCTAATTCATCAATTTCCTCCCTTTTGATTTATTTTAATCCATAAATCTAAATCAAATAGGTCAAATCACCTAATCTCCTATTAAATTAATCAAATCTTGATTAATTTAATCCTAATCACTTGTATTCTCTAGATTTTGCCACTTGCACATGAAAATGTATTTAAATGATTTATTAAAATCTTTATTTGTCTTCAACTTGGCATCTTTGGGGAATATTCCTCCAATTTTGAAAATCCCTCCAAAAGGGATTTTTCCTTCCAACAGAGAATTTAAGAGCTTTTAAATGTCTCTTACATGTCTCTTGCACAAGTCAAACTTAGCATTTAACTCATATTTTCATCAAATTCAAATTTCAATTCTCCCCCTCTTTGGCACATTTACCAAAATGTGCTCATTCCTCAACCTCTCACATGTTGACAAGTGGGATCTTGTCATTGGTGGATCTTTAGTCCCACATCCTCCATGTTTGGCATTCTTTTATCCTTCTTGGATATAAATAGATATTTTCTCTATTTTATTACTCCTCCACAACTCATCCAAGTTAGCATTTTCATCTGGATCATCATCCCACATATTTATACCATTTTCATCATTTATCTTATCAAGGATTGGAAAAGGGCTTCTTTCCACAAAATCACCAATCCATTATGGAATAAGTATTCAATGTATATTTCATGTTTTCAATTAGTTTACTCTGATATTTTGTTTACAATTTTAGGCATGTTGAATTATTGCATAAGGACACCACTTTTTTTGCTTTCTATGAAGTAACATCATGCTGATATTTAAGATAAAGTTTAACTTGCATATTTATGGTGTTACAGATGGTGCTAGAAGGAGGGCTTTTCATTTGTTGTGCATTGACTCTCTAAATTTGATTTCGTATAGCTCTTTGTTAAGACTAATTTGAGTCTAGTGGAGAGACATGTATGTTTTCCTTTATGTGTTATTCTCTGGTCTTCTCCATTTTTAGATTATGTTGTATTTATGTGTTGGCTTAAATTACACTAATCCAATGTATGTGTATTGTGTGAACATCACTTTTTAATAAGTGATAATCAAATCAGACAATGCATTTAGAAAGCAGACTTGAAGCTCAAGTATTAAGTACTTACCATTTGATTGAATTCATAATAGACTTAATAATTTCAGACTTAACATCCATAAATTTATTGAAGGAAAGTTACTCTTTATTGGCTTCTTTCAATCATTTTTTGGTATGGTTGTTCTAGAAACTTCTTTTTTTCAACAGATTCTAGTGGTCATTGCTTTCCATGAGACAACACCACTTTAAGGAATATTATCATACATATTTCCTACTTTCCTCTCTATGCATACCCTACACTACTTCCATTCCCTGAGGTCATGACATTTCTACTGCCTTATGTCTAACAAATCACTCGCCTTCTTTATGCCTTTGAATTATGTCTAATAGTCCATGTGCCTTGTCTAGATTTTTGCATTTCTTTTTTACTTGTCTGCCAACTCAGCTACAACTGTAATGCCTAACAAGATTTTTTTTTTGTTATTATTCGATTGAAGTCCATACACTATTCCAACAAGCCCATTCTTGGCATTGGAAGAGTCAACGCTATGATTCAAGAATTTAGCTTTACACCTACCAAATGCATGATTCAAATTTAGCATGAATTTTGTTAATAAATAGCTTGCAACACATTGATAAAATCCACCTAAATATGTCTCCTATGATGAGACTATTCATGATTTAATGCTTTATAGAATTTTTGCAGAAGGCGTGGCATTGGTTGTTGGCTTAAGTAAATCCACCTAAATATGTCTCCTAGGATGAGACTATTAATGATTTAATGCTCTATATAGGTTTTGTAGAAGGTGTGGCATCAACAATGTTATTAAATGCACATTAATAAGCCAATTATCTATTTAATTTCGTTGACAGACCATCAAGATATAATCCTTGAATTTCTTCCCACTGGAAAACCACCACTATCTTGTCTGAGAGGTTAGTAGAAAGTGATGATAGAATAATCTCATCAATATTATGCAGGAATGATTAGTTTTTTTTTTGGTTTTATGCTTCTCGAAAACATTCTAGAAAATTCCCCTTAATATTTTTCAACATATCTAATTGTGCATGCCCTGTGGTCATTGATTTCTATGAGATCGTAGTTCTTTAGGGATTTTCTTGACTATTTTATACACCTTCTCTATGCTTGCACACACATATCAAACCAATAACAACTACTAGATTTGACAACATCCTTCTAATGTTTAAATTTTGAGGAATGATCATACCTTATCTCGAGCTCCCATTTTGGCAAAGGTTGAGCATATCATCTGTGCATATCTTGCAATCCTTACAAAACATCTCTCTTAGGCTTTCTATCAAAAGTATTCACTATTTTGATTTGTTGTTTTGATTTCCATCAGGGGCAACAAGTGGTAGATTATCAACAATCCATTCTCCCATTAATTTACATCAACCTTTAATCACCTCAACTATCACGCCTAGGTATGTGCAGGATCATGATGGGCCAAAAAGTGGCAATATGATGGGTATGTGACTGATGACTTTTTTTTTACCCAAAATGGATGAAATGAAAAGGGAATTTAAAGGAGATTCTCAGCTTTCGACCAATATAAATTATACTTTACTTTGAATTTAATAAATAATTACTATGCATTTTCCATTTGAATTATGACTAAACTCTTGATTGATAGGCTGATTGAAAAACATCTATAGCTTTCAGAAGGTATCACAGTTTTTGAATCTGAAACATGTGTCACATTTTCTGCTTCACATACTATAGGATTAAAAAAAGAAAAACTGAATTTTAAGAAGTTTTGACCAAGTTAAGGTGGTTAGACATATTAGTTTTTTATATTTTTTAAAGGCTGTAATAAAAAAGTCATAATTAATTATTTAGATGGAAAAAAATTGCAAAACAATATGCATCACATCCTGGCATGAGTCCTCTACTTATATCTAAAATCTTATAAAAAAATATTATCATTTTATTGTGGTTAAGGTGGTCAGGCCGTCACCTACTTCTTCTTTTTTCCCTGAAACATAAGTATTACTACATTGAAATTTAAAATTTTCACCAAATAGATTTTATATTTTTAAAAATAAACCTAGTAGTTTAGAAACTACATTCAATTTTCTACAAATTCTATTGTCACATATTTTTTAAATAATATAGATAACTTATTCAAATTTTTATGTCAAGTTTCCTAACTCTAATTTTTTAAAATTTTTTGCCACCTAAGGGCCTGCATTTTCCATGATGATCCTACAGATACCTGCCTATGGAGACATGATGGCAACACACATTTCCATTCAACATAATTATTTCTTTTGGCATCTACCTAATCAATTCTTTCTATTAAATGTTGCATTTGACCATTGAGAGACTCAAGTAACTTTTTTATGTATTCTTTATTGTTAAAAATTTTACAGCCACATGACATGTCTCAAGGAAGGGCATGTCATAGGGGTTTCCATAATTTAAAGCACATACACCATCTAGCCTCTATACTCTCATGAACTATAAATTGGCATGGGGCATCTTTTATTTAATGTCCTCTGGTTTTATACTAATACACAGGTCAAATACTTATATTTGTGAAGCTCATGCAAACCCATTGATTTGGTTCAAAATCCAAAAAGAGAAACCATAAATTAGAGTAGAAGCAGAGCAACAAATTGGCCTATCTAGGTAGTTGGTGATAGGAAGACACTCGTGTTGAACATAGAGGAAGGGAAGCTATTGCTCACAGGTGCCTACAATGATAAGGAGTTTCAACTGTCGATCTGACAATCCCATGCTATGATCATCTAGGCAATGACATATGATGATCTCCACCTTGCCAAAATTCATATAGTCTGGCTGCATCATCAACATTGGGAATTAGTGAGTATACCACCAAAAAGTGATATACCAAGAAGCCATCAGTCGAAGAAATAAAACATTCCCTGCACCATTCCAGAGGAAGAAAAGGGAGTATTTCCCAACCTTATGTTTGTGCATTTTTCTCACAAATTTTTTATTGAACATTTAGCCTAACTGTGTAACCTAGAAAATAAATGTGTTATAATCTTTCAAGCTAATGCAATTCGCAGGTATAAAACTAAATTCCTTAGCCTTTTTCCCACAATGGAAAAGTAGAGAGGGCGCATGGACTACTTCTCATTTACTATTTGTAGGTAAATTTAGAAGTGTAGGAGTTAATGGTGACTCCTCAACACCCCCAAGATCAGTTGTGACCAAAACCACTTCCACAAGAGAGAGAATGGCAAGAATGTTTGCTTCACAATGCAAGATTGATTAATGGTTGAATTTATTGCTTGATATAAGCTTAAATACAAATGTACAAGAGATACCTTGCTTATATGGGCAAGGTTGAGAGATAGGAATGAACATGATGATGAAAAATGTCATGATCCTATGACATGAGACAACCAACAACCTAATCACCTAGGAAATGATGCATCCTAGCTAGATAAGATAAGTTCTATAAAATCCACCTAAGACTTCTAGAAGGAATATTTTATCCTATGTAAACCATGTGAATATGTCCCCTAATTACCTAGTGAATGAATAAGCTAGTTACAAGACAATTATTCACACCAACACCCCCCCTTAAGTACAACTTAGGGAGAATATTATTATGCAAGCTACTATGGGTCTCGGCTACTAGGCCATGTTAGGTACCCATTTACAATGCAAATGATGCAATCTCTCACAAGCAGAGAAAAGGAGAAAACCCTGTGGGACAAAACTCCTCTCCAAAAGAGAGAAAACAAAAGAAAACAACATGATGTATGGAGGACTCAATGATACCCCCCAAGGACAACATGCATCATGTATATACAATAAATGACCCCCCCATAAGAGGGAAGTAGAGAGATGAGATATCCCCCCCATAATGTATGATCACCTGCAAACATGGTTAAAGTCTGAAGACAAAACAAAATCCAATGCCTACAAACAATGTTTCTCCCCTTGGGAAGAAGATACACCAAGTACAAATGCAGGAATGATTCCCATTCTGGATAGGAAGTGGTAGGAAGAGGAATCCAAATGTAGGAAGATTGTGTCTCTGAAATCTGCTCATGTGTTGCCAATTTATTGGATGATGAAGATGATGCCACAATCCAATCAGGTACATGCCCAATCACAACAAACTGTGACTTACCAGGAACCAATGGAAATTGATCTTGAACAAGCTCCAAAGACAAACATGAAGTGACAATAGTTGATCCATGACTATCATCAAATAAGAGAGATAAACCCTCAAATTGGTCCTCCAAGTCTGAAATGTGAGACTCCACAAACAAAGAAGCAATGTCTGTCAAATAAGAATCCCAATCAGGAAGACTATCAGATACATGTTGCAATGAATCACTGGTAGTACTCAATGATTCAACAACATAAGATGAAGAATCAGGAACCTCTAAAGCATCTGCAATCTCCTCTAAAGGAACACAAGCATGGGTTATCAACTCTGAAGAATGAAGAAGCACATGTGAGTTGGAAAGAGGACCTTCAAGAGATGAAGAAGAATCATGATCTTCATGCACATCTCTAATGTGATTCCAAAGAGCATGAGGACATTGGAAGTGAATAAGTGTCTCCAAAAAGTTATCATCTACATTTTCAAAAATAACTCTATAGACAGCAGCCCTGAAGCCTTTCCAAATGCAATACTCATTAGTTGTGCTAGGACAATGAACTTTATCAAACAAATAGGAAAATAGATTCCTCTCACCAAGATGAGTGAGTATTAAATTACTCCATTGCCTATAGTTCCCTTTCTCCAAAGTAATTAAGTCATCCATTTACAAAGATATGAGCTTCAAAAGAAAAAAATAGAGATCTATCTTCAACCTAGAAAATATGGCACAAAACTACAAAATCTCTACAAAATATCTACTCCACTAAAAAGTTGACTCTTCCAGCTTTCTGACAATATCTCATTTTTGGAAAATGGTATCCATATGCAAAAGTTATGATAAAATTAAAAAAAGGCCTATAAATAGGCACTTAGGGGGGAAAACACAAATAATCAATAGGCTAAATAGGAGCAATTTTTCAGCACATAGGGGCTACAATTCGGTCATTCATGTGACCTAGTTCGCAGCAGGGATTAAAAAAATATTACACCTCCTATAGTCTATAGGGTCGATGACCAAATAATAATACAAGTCGGTGTACAAAAGTTTTTAAAATAAAAATCAAATGACACCAATCATTGCCTTACAAGGGTTATTAACCAAACTTTTTTAAACAAAGTTTATATATTATAAAATCCTTGCGATGGAATATCATTCATACACAATGGCAGGTACCTTTGACTGGGAATGGAGATGGTAGCCGACCGATGTGAAGGATAGTACACCAAGGATGCCGACCAGAACTAGTGAAAGTACCAATGATGGAAGGGCCGAAATATGCCACCGATGTAACTCAATCCGCATCACTCAGACCACCGATCCGACAATGAAGGCTTCACCAAAGATTTGACCACCGAATGGACATGGCTAACAGGGCAGATCAGTACCCGTTACTAACAAACATAGAGGACATCGATGTGGCACTTCGTACCTGCAGACTAATGTCCACCCACTATACAATACTGACACAGATCTGCAGATGGATGTACATTGTCGGTTGATAAATGATGATGCTACTAGCTCAATAAAGGATCCTCGGACTTATACTTTCACCGTGACCCAAGCACAATGACCCGCCAAAGATGCTATGGATGTCGATCAAATGAAGATGGGATGAGCTACTGACAATGGAGAATATGCCGATGACAAGATGTGACCTTGGTACGATCCGCAGACTACAATGCGGAGAATATGCACAATATGTCATATGGCAATATTAAACCCTCAGAAATTTAAATATGGCCCAAATATTTAAATAAATATTTTCCCAATTCAAATTATCAAATTAATTTTCCCAAAATATAATTTTTCCCCAAAATTACAGATAAATCACAAAAAATATTTTCAAAAATAATTTTTTTGCGAAAATTGGAAAAATTGTATAGCTTGGGATGCTGTTCCAACAAAAAAAAATTTCCTCAAAAAACAACTTTACCCAAATTAGGCAAATTTATAGTCAAAATTCTATGGAGCTTTCTGAATTAGTCGTGAGGCTCTTGAAACCCCAATCTGCACCAACAAAAAACTTCAAGCCAAAATATCACCCTCAGATCTAGGAAGGAATCTAGAATACTGGAGAGCTCTGATACCATGTAGGAGTTAATGGTGACTCCTCAACACCCCCAAGATCAGTTGCGACCAAAACCACTTCCACAAGAGAGAGAATGGCAAGAATGCTTGCTTCACAATGCAAGATTGATTAATGGCTGAATTGCTTGCTTGATATAAGCTTGAATACAAATGTACAAGAGATACCTTGCTTATATGGGCAAGGTTGAGAGATAGGAATGAACATGATGTTGACAAATGTCATGATCCTATGACATGAGACAACCAACAACCTAATCACCTAGGAAATGATGCATCCTAGCTAGATAAGATTATTTCTAGAAAAGCCAACTAAGACTTCTAGAAGGAATCTTTTATCCTAAGTAAACTTAACCATGTGAATATGTCCCCTAATTACCTAGTGAATGCATAAGCTAGGTACAAGACAATTATTCACACCAACAAGAAGCACTAAATAAAGTATATTCTTGAATCTAGAAAATGCCCTATTGCACATTAATGCACATATTTTTAGAGAATTTATGCTTGATAGTTTGAGTGCCCTAACTAAGCTACTGTAGTTTGTTGATCATTCATTGTTGTTAACACATTAATGCATATTTCTTAGAGGTGATCAAGTGATTTGATAAGCATTTAAGGGAGCATTATATTGGATGATTCTATGTCACTCTGGTTGAAAGCCCTTGCTTGATGTTTTCAAATACATTTTCAATAAATCTATTTGATGCATACTATACGATGTTTTGGAGGTTAGCTTCTTCTTTTTAAAACATCGATTCAGGAATTCAATGGGATCTAAAGGTCTTTACTAGTTTCTATTCAATATAAACTTTGATAATTGCATGCCTCTAAGTATTCATGTGAGCAGATCTCTAAAAATCATAATTCCTATTCATAGCTTTCAATAATAAATGAAAAATATTTGACTCTCTTCATAGTTGTTAGTAATAAATGCAGCCTAATATAGTGTATCTTGGTCTTAAATTTTATTTTATCAATATCCTCACAAGCTTTAACCTCCTAACAGTTTTCTGAATTGATCTACTAGATTGTGGCTGGGGTAATTTTGTTACGGTATATTATAGTCATACGTTGGTTTCATAGATACCATGCCTTCACAAAAGATGCACACTAACAATTGATGTGTAAAGAAAGTCAAAATGAGTAGAAGAAGAACATCATTTTGAATCAGTAGTCGTACATTGGATTGAATCACTCTTTGTTTGGAGAAGGATTTTTTTATGATTAAAGTTATCCTCCAAATTGTGAATTGATTAAATCAATCTTGTTGTCGTCACTTATAGATGTTGAATGTTTACTTTTTGGTTTTTTTAAATATTTTACCTATACACATATTTTTCATGTTTTGATTTCATTCAAGGTTAACAAATGAACAAGATAACTATCATATCCCATTTTGGTATTTTAAAAAAAATCAAAATCATTGCTTTGTGGACTTCAAATGAACATATGCTACTTTGTTGTGTGATTTCTTACTCAATATAACACCATGGAAAAGATGTATGTGCTTCTCTCTCACCTCACAACAATCTTGGGAATCAAAAGGATTTTTGGTGGTCATAAGTTGGGATAAAGTAATTTCCTCCAAACTTCATTTTGGGAGCTAAAATTGAAAAAAAAATCTTGTGAGTGTAAGTAAACCTATTGCATGTGTTCTACCTTTGTTTCTAAATGAAGGTTGATTGAACTATGAATATTCTTGCTCACTTTTTTTTATCTTAGAGGGCTTGCCTTAGGGAAAAAGTATTCACCCAAAGGAATGAATCAACTAGTAACACTCTAAAGCCAAGATTATTTCTAGCTAGGATATCAAAGTGGGAACTGGAACAAAGGCTAATGTCACATGGTTGGCTCAAACAAGAATGGTAGAAATGGTCTCTCACCTTCATGGGTCAACTCCTATGAACATAAATTTTGAATTAAAACCCTTGTTGTAGAAAGGCCAAAATCCCTATCTATTTGTTGGTGCAAGAATGATTGTTCTAAAGTTGCCCCACACTTTTACAATTTTTAGTAGAAATGGAAAGTATTCCATGGGAGTTTCATGCGTACTGATGCTTGGCTTCCCTAAGAAGTGAGTGTCATGGAGGGGAGCCAGTGGGGTCAAGCATCTAACCATTCATTAAAAATAAGTATAGCCAGACTTGTCCAAGTGGGGACTCAACAAATAAATTCTTTCATATCCATAGGTTTGTACTTGTTCTTGGTTACAAAACACTTTGATTGTTCAAAAACATTGGGAAAAAAAATTCAACATAGGCATCAAAATCTCAAAGCCTTTAGGAGAAGCAAATATCCCTGAACAAATTCAAATGCTATTGATTTCCCTTAGGATTCATATCCTTGGAGGCTTCTAAGCATTTGTATTTCATCTCAATTTGCTCCTACTAAGTTCAACATTAGGAAACCTTTGCTTTTATTTCCTTGATTTCCACATAATGCACTTTGTGGGATGAAATAAAATTAGGACATTAGACATTCAGCTTGAAAACTAATCAAGAAGTGTTTGTGGTAAAAATAATCCATTAAGAAAAGATTAAATCAATTGGACCCCGCACATGTTCTTGTGTATCTTTTTATCATATGGTTTTGAAATACTCTTAGAGAAAAGCATGTTCTTCACTATCTTGGTCTTGTAAACAAGGTTCTCATTAGGTTAATTTAGGATTAAATCAAATGCTTCATCCACCCCAAACATTTATCATCTCCATCCCACAAAAGAGCTTTGGAAATGTAATTCTAGACTTGGGTAAATCACCAAAATCAAAATCACCTTGTTTAGTTAGGTGTATGGGAATGCATCCTTTCTCATATTGAATTAGCAATCCCTTGAACAAGTTCATTCTAAGAGAGCATCTAACATCTTAGGGTTTATAAGTTCATTATCCAATCAAACCAATCAAAATCAAACCTTAAGTCTAGAATTGATCCAAAGTTCCTAGACATTAAACACCCATATCATTCACCTCTTTCAACATTCATCTCATCATTTGTCCTAAACACCTTGGAGGTCAACAAGGTCAAAAAATAGGAAGAACATGGAGTTTAAACTTGATCCATACATCATGAGTAGTTTAAACCAACCAAACTATCAAAACCTTACAACATTGATTGATTATCAACACTCACATCTATACAATCCATACATGGGATCATTATCTCCTACAAATCTTGATAGTACAACAAACGTGAGTATGCCTAGCCAAAATTTTGGATCACCTTTCTTAATGATGGATTTAAATCCAAGTCCAAACTTACAAATCTATCAACTAAACAATCAATGCATGAATCTTCAAGCGAACAACACCATTCCACCAAATTCATACATGCTAAGTACAAGTTTACCAAACATGAAAATTTAAAATCCACATTTGGTAAACTTTGGCATAGATACGTTTGCAAATCACACCAATGCTATTCAAATTCCAAGCAATATGTTAACAGCTCCATGTATTGATCCAAGTCAAGGTAACACCATTCAAAATCAAATTTATCTAAGTCAAATAAATATTGTTCCCAACCACAACAATGATGATCAATTTCAACCTATTATGCCAAATTTGAACATCATCCCAAATCAGATTATTGTCCAAAATCACTTTGTCCATGATCCCATTCAAACACCACAAGTATGCATTCCAAATTTTCTTGAACAAAAACCAAATCAACTATATCAATGGTGTCAAGATCAAAATCAAGATCAAATTTTATGAGATCAAATTTCTTCACATACCAAAATAATTGACTCATTTCGCCATGACACATATTCACTCTGAAATCATTACACTCATTAGTTGAACCATATCATCAAAGAATTGAGTTGTGTCCACAACCACATCAAGAACAATATCTCCAATGTGAAGAGGCTAGATATCAAAATCGACAAACCCAATCACCCCATCTCAAAGATCAATCACCACATCTCCAAGATCAATCATCACAATGTCAATCTAAACTGCAAGTCTCATAAGGTAACAAATGAAAATACACACCATTTGGGAGACCAATCGAATCAATCCTACAACAATTGGTACAAGAAAATCTCATCAAACTCCCTATCTATGGGAGCTATCAAGAACCCTTAGTTAAACCACCAGGGTATAATGAGGGGCAT
>VDFB02000017.1:42931059-42967947 GCA_007258455.2 Sequoia sempervirens | reverse complement strand
ATACTAGTTCAATAAGCCTAGAGAGTGGGATTGAGTTGTAGATTCTAATCATGGTTAGCTTCATTGACCATTTTCTTTAGAAATTTCAAAATGGTTTTATTTGTAGCCTTAGCTTGATAATTTCCCTAGGGGTAATATTGGGTAGAGAATCAATGTTGGATGTTGAATCTTTGACATACCTCCTTCACATCCTAATTCTTAAAGGAGATTCCATTATCGAAGATGAGGATTTGTGGAACACCATAATGACATATTAGGTAGTTCAAGATAAATTTTGCAATTTGTTGCCCCATTATGTAGGTCATAGGAATCATTTCAACCCATTTGGTAAAGTACTCGATGGTGGTTATGATAAAATTGTGGCCAGTGGATAATTTTGGGGTGATTTTTCCTATGAGGTCAAGTCCCCACTATGAGAAAGGCCATGGTGTTATCATGGGTTGCAACTCTTGAGTTGGAGCATGAATCAGATCCCAATGTTGTTGACATGGGAGACACTTCTGCATGTATTGATGAGCTTCTTTTTCCATGGTTGGCCAATAGTATCCCATCCTCAATAGTTTTTTAGCTAAAATCATACTACTAGAATGGGATCCACATATGCCATCATGTACATCTATTAAAGCAATCAAGGATTCCTCTTAGTTAAAAAATTCTAGCAATGTCCCTTCAATGCTTCTGTGGTAAAGGGTATCACCTAAGATCACGAATCAGGATTACTTTTTAACAACTTAGGTCTTTTTAAGGTTGAAGGTGATATCAGATGGGAGGGTTCCTCTTCTTAGGTAGGTAAAGATATCATGGTACCACAAGGATACAAGACCAATAATGGCACACATAAATTCTGATTCAAGGATCTTGAAAGTTAGTATGAGAAGTTGTTCTACCAAGAATTTGCATTGGAGGATGTTGTTCGACATGTCTAGTAGTGATCTGATTGTTGTCATGGCGTATTTTTTTTGTTGTTCATGTGAGGAATCTACTCAAAAGTTATGTCTATAAAAAGGTCCTCGAGACTTTATACCATCTTTTTGTAAGGAACTTGGTCTTGTCATCCTTAGTTTGATTGTTGTCATTGACTTGGCTAATAACCAATTGTGAGTCTCCATAGACTTTCATCTCTTGTATCTACCATGCTGAACTACTATTCTTAGACCTATGATTAGGGCTTTGTACTCAACAATGTTGATAGTGCATGGGAACGATAGCCGATATGACTTTGGAATGCAATCACCTTGAGGGGTGATGAAAATAATACCTGCTCTTAATCTAGGTTGCATGAACAATCCATCAAAGCACATCTTTCACTAATCTATGAGATTGATAAGGAACATTGATTCATTAGGGAACTTATATATCAAAGCGTTCTCAACATAAATAGGTTCATCTGCTAGTTGGTCTGTGATCACTTGTCCTTTTATCGCCTTGTGTTCTACATACTCTATGTCAAACTCTATTAAAATAATCACCCATTTATCCATTCACCCTGTGAGTGTTGCTTTGGATAACAGGTATTTCAATGGGTTTATTTTAGCAATGAGATTGATTTTATGTGAAAACATGTAGTTCCTAAAATTTTGTGAAGCAAAAACTACTACTAGTCATGTTTTCTCAATAGGTTAATAGTTCATTTCATAGCCCACAAAAGTCCTACTAATTTAGTGAATAGATCTTTCCTTTCCATCTTCATCATGTGTATGCATATGAGAACCTCCTTCCTTGGTGTGCACTATGTTTTCTTTTGCACGTAACTCACTTCAAATGGATCATATGAGAGTGATATTAGTGAGTTGAGCATAGAAGCAGAAGTGTGACACATTTCTATTTTTTATAGGACATGTTTCATAACAAATTGCTAAGATTATCTTAAAACTATAAGATAATTTGAGGAGTGTAGCTCTTTGCAAGAAGTATTTCATGACTTAAATAGATGTGCTAATGAAGTTTACATTAGCATTAGTGAATCCCAATGTATGTTGGCTTCATATTGTTCTAGGGTTGTGCAAAATTGATTATGAAACTTTTCTTTCTAATAAACATGTGACTTCTTGTAGTGTAGATAGTAGTTTGAGTGATTCACTTGGGCCCATTATGCATCTTTTGATGGTGTTGAGAAGCAAAAAGTTCTCTAGGCTTATAGTTAGAAAATTTCCCAAGTTCATTTTATGCTAGAGCTTCATTTTTTTTTCAATTGTATATGTATAAGGAGTTTACTTATCTAGATTAGCTTAGTGAAGAATTTTTTTATTATTATTGTGAATTGGAAGTTCTCCTCTATTTTTGTCTCAATTCACTCAAGGAGGTCAATAGGTATGAAAATACCATGGTATTTTTTGTTGTAACTTGATTTTGAAAGTCATATCACCAATTGATACAAAAAGGAAGGATGTAGTATTGGGTGGTTTTGTGGCTAATTTTTTGTGGTTTTCATGCAATAGAAAGGTCAATGGTGGAGAAATTCTTTTCTTATTAAATGGTTGTCACAAGGTTGTGCTTAATTGGAGAAGGTTACATTTGTTGCATTTTTGTGAAAGAGGAAACTATGAGTTGAGGGAAATTAATTCCCCCAACATGATGGCGTTTGATAGAGGTAAGTAAAATATTTCCATCCTTAGTAGGGTTTCCCTACAATATTTTAAAACATTGTGTCATAGTCATACCTTTGTTTTTCATATTTGTATCTTTCATATTTTTTTCATCCCATCATGTGTATACATTTTTTGTCTTCCATGAGTTAGTTCTATTTCTTATTTTTCCTACTTTATTTTTTTTTAAGATATGGATTCTTGTTTTCCCTATGAGAGACACATATCCCCAACTAGAGCCATTATTGGGAGTCAGTTTACTAATTTCATTTATTCTTGATTCCCTTCCTTTATGTTTATTGATATGACATGATCTATGATTAATAATTGATTCTGAGAATTCTTTAAGGCTCATTATGTTATAATGTGTTATTTACTAGATTTTCCCTTCCATATTTTTCAATTAATTGATCAAAATAAAAAATAAAAAATATTGGCTAAGTCATAGGGGAGGGTGGCTATCAATGGTTCATAGTGTATTGAAAACCTTAGGATCCCCTAATGGGTTCCTAGTTTGTAATCCACCCCCAATAAGGAGAATTGAATTATAAAAATTTGAATTCCAAGGTAGTAGATTGGAGAAGGAACACAATAGGCTTGAGGCATGATAGAGTGTGTGATAGGGGTTTGATATTTTTAATGTTTCTCCTTTCTTTAGGAATGAAATTTTCTTGAGCATTGATGAATTACCTATGCCTTATTTAGGGATTGATAATTTTAATGCCACAAGATGGAACCACTAATAAAGAAATAATTTAGCTATGTGAAAGTCTCTTTGGTTCTTGTTGGGTGTAAAAGTATCAACAGTGGAAAGATCTTAGGTCCATGATTTTTTTTGTGCTTGTGCATCTTGTGATTTTTTTTTGTTTTAGTTGATTAGCCTGATGGTGTGTTTAATGTACTAAATTCTCTAGCTACTTACATTCATGGCATGACCATCCCATCAACTAGTATTGAGTATGTTTGGCCTCAATTGATATGAAATGCTTTTTTTGTTAGATTGATCCTAGCCGATGAATTTTAAATATGAATAGTGTTGTTGTAAATGGTTTAATTCTATAGGTTTAAATGTTGTATAAGGTTATTATTTTTGGAAGGTGTTGCTTCTTCTTTTGGTTTTTGAAGGTTGTGTAGGTATAGATTTTTTTCCAGGGTTTCAACTCATGCCTTGTCTAATTATAGGATGGCTATGGATTCATGGGGTATGTGAAGGATAAGATTCATGTATATATGTTGTGTTGAGAATGTATCCAATAATTTTTTATTTCTATAGGAAGGTATTTTATGGTTGTAAATACTTTCCCTTGTCATATTCACTTGTATGATTGTAACATGCAATTGGTGAATATAAAAATATTATAAATATTGTAATATTTATAATGGCATTTTCCATGTTTCAAATGGACTATATAAAACTTAATTTGGATTACTAAGTATACTATATGTATATATTTTTTTCTTTGATGGAGTATGTGCCAAAATAAAGTTTTTTTATATTATATTTAATAGCTTTCTTTCTTGTTACCTAAGAATTTGTAACCCATTGGATGCACTAGTCTCTAGTCTACCTAGCCAATCTCAATTTATCCATCAAAAAACATAAATCAATAGTATAGGAGTAGGAATAGTTTGAAAACATTCATAACCTCATCTTATAACTAGGTATCAATATTCATTGAGCCGCAAATGAAAGCATTGTACATTGTACATTATTTTACTCTGTTTAGTTATAGTCTCTGGGGACAAGTAGGTAGGTTGGGTTTGGTTGTCATTTAATTATTTTTTGTTCGTTATTTATTACATCTCAATATATGTTAAGGTATACCCCTAGTAACAACCTCTTGACTCTAAGATGATCTTAAAAATTAGAAGAGAAAACCAACTCTCGTAGAGTTGGACATAACCCTCCATAGTTTGTTGATGAGATGATCTCACTTATATGTAGAAAAACTTAGCCTTGTGAGTGAAATTTTCCTCTAGGAAGTGGAGTAGCATTTTTTAGCATAAACATAAGGGCATACTGATCCAACATAGGGGGTGATAATATTTATGCCAATAAAAAATGGTTAGTTTCCAACAAAGAGTTCAATGCCTTTGATCACAATAACACTCAACTTTCCCAACACACCCAACAAAAAGGCTACTAGCCCTCAAAAAATAAAAAAATGGAGATATCATTTCGAAAAGGCCATACAAATTCAGAAAAACATAAATTTAGTCCCCTCACAAAACCTAAATAACAATCCCACAAGGTTTCAATTGACTTCTTTGCAACAACATAGCAAACCAATAGACTTCCCTATATTAAGGCTACTAAGTTAGCCAAAATTAACAAAGGACGCCCCTCCCAAAAACCTGTTCTACACAAAAACTCATCAAACAATCATTAGTTATGTTCCAAAACATCAAATTTCATAATTTGTTTGTAGTTCCAAGGCTTCCTCAACACTGATCTATCAAACCCTCAATCTCCAAGCAAATACCTAGGGTTATATTGAAATTCATATCTCCAGGGCCTACTCAATCAAACCAATGCTTCAAACAACCCAAATATAGCCTGTGAACACTTAGTAATCCCTTACAAAGACCATACTCTTAACATTTCTTCCAAACCATCATCTTACAACTCAATTTCACATAAAAATGGCTCTGCCCATCCCTAGGGCATCACTCCAAATCCACCAAAACATTTATTTTATTCTCCTAACACCTATGAACATATAAAATAACATATTTCATGCCATTCCTCTAAGAAATATATTTCCACAATAGGAGGAATGTCTATTTCATTGATTAAAACCTCAAAACTTACCTTTACTAGTTTTGCACAAGCGGTATCAAGAAACTGAGGAGATCTTCCTCTAAAATTATTGAAGGACTCTCAAAATTGAAGGAAATGAATTTTGTGACAGTTCACCACAAGTTACCACAAGTTTTAGATCATAAAGTGCTGGTACGAGTCTATACACAGTAAGGAAAGAGCAAAAACACATTAAATTTGCTAAAGCCATTTGGATTTTTATTGGAATTCTCTTGAAAAGAGATCAACAACCTTCATTTGAGACTCTTGAGGCCTTTAAATACATTTACAATCCAAATCCAACCTCCTCGATGTACCTAACCAACTTTTAAACTTCTTTATCTCTTCCTATTCCTACAATGTTGTGATTTTGACAATTTTGCATTGACAACTTTACATCTTTTTTACATTTTTTTTGACATAAGAACCCCAATAACTCCAAGAAACCTAAATACATACAAAATGGTCTTTTAGACCTTATTAAAAATAAAATAAAATTTATCACCCCCTATACTAACCTAGACTCACTCAAATTCATATAGTTACATTTCACCACATCAAATTTTTCATTATGGTTGTAGGTGCTCCTACACCATACAACCCCACTGGAAAAAAAGCATGCCACATGAGTCGCATTTGGTACCAACTTCACCATCCTTCATACATGTCTGTCTGCTCCACAATCTCCTTCCACTATTCTATACATTGTGCTCTTGCAAATTTCCTTACACTATTGACTACATTTATATTTGAATATGACTTCATGTTTGCACTCAAACCTGTCAATGGTCTTTTCCATGTTCCCTAATCAAGAAAAAATTGTATTCCTCCATCCACACCTGCAAACAAAGACATGTTAGTAATCTCTTTCACTAACTCCTTTCTTATGTCATTTCCATGCTTCTAGCCTTCTTTATCATTTTGTCCTTCCTATCTTTTCTTTACTGCCCCATTAACTTCTCTTGTCACTATTTTGTCAGTCTTACTTTCCACTATACCATCAAATGTACATCTTACTGTAACTATAGAATTTACTACTTGTCCTTTCACCATGCTCCCATCCAATGGACACACCAATGTACCAACTTAAACATTTGTATTCTAATATATTTCCAACAAACCTAAAGTAACCTTCTTACCTGTTGTCAAAACATTATCAGACCTTGAACTACTAGTAACATGTATCTTTTTATCTTCATTCACAATCTCTACAAGCTCTTTCTTTCCACACATAATCACCTTGTCTTTACCTTTCTCATCTTCAACCAAAGGTGTTAAAACAAACCTACACCCATCCTTCATTACTGCATAGGTGTTCTCTCTACAATCATACAAGGCTCCCCTATCATATTGTCAAGGTCTACCTAGGAGTAGGTGACAACCACCCATAGGGAAAACATCACAAACTACACTATCTTTATAGCCATTTGGAAATCAACAACTTCCTTTCCATTAACAAACAAATATTTTTCATCACTTAACCATGATACTTTATAAGGCAATTCATGAGGTACTTTTGGTAGATTTAATTTGTGTACCATCTCTCTAGACACCATGTTCTCTATTGAACTTGAATCAATGAAAACTCTAGATACCTTATTCTTGCATGTACATATAGTCATGAAGAGGCTCTTTCTTTGCAAAGGTTCCACTTCCTTGGCTGCCTTCAACACTATCTTACTCATCATCAACATCTCCCCAATTTTTAGGACTATCTCTCAAAATTTTAGAATGATTGATTTCACACTCCTCTTCTTGAACCAATTATGCTCTCCTATCAATCCTTTTTTCACCACTTGATGAACTACAAACCCTTTCAGGACATTTCCAAAATGGATGAACATATTCATTGCATGTATAACATCTCCCTACAAAATCATTAGAATTTCTACCAGCACTAAACCTTCCTCTACCCCTAAAACCTCCTCTAGTATCAACACCTTGCTCCTTACCTCTATTTTCTCCTTCTTATTCTTCCAATGGTTTCTTTGATGTAGGTATTGTTCCTCTCCCTCTTGCACTAGTAGCACCTCTTCATCTCACTAATTTATCTTGTCTCCTTTTAAGCTTCTCCTCCATCTTGATTGATAATTGAAAATATTCTTCCACGTACTTTGGTTTTAGTGACAACAAGTTCATCTTGTATATTAAATCTTAAACCACCGAGATATCTAGCCATATTTTCAGCCTCAAACTCATCCCTTCTTGATGTTATACTTAGTTTATAAAATTCATTAGTGTAGGCCTTAACATCTAGATCTTTTTGTTTCAATCCTTGCAACTTCTTATGCAAGTGAACTTCATAATCCTTTGGAAGAAACTTACCTTTCCATTTTTGCACCATCTTGTCCCATGGAGTAATCCTTGATTTTCCTTGTTTTCTCCTCTCCGCTTGCTCATATTCCCACCATAGAAGAGCATGAACTTTGAGTTTTGTTATTTTCACCTTCACCATCTGCTCATCTGAAACATCTTCACTTTCAAAGTAATTATCCATAGCAACAATCCAATCACGCAATTCCTCTTCATTTAAATTACCACCATACACAAGAAGATCAAATTTTACCTTATGATAATCACCTTTCACTGCATTTAGCATCTTCACCATCCTCTGAACTTTAGGGTCTAGTTCTTCATTAGCATCCTCATATTCTTCATCTTACTCTTTCTCACTTTATTCATTCTCATCTCTCCTTTTATTTGTCTCCAAGGCTACATACCTTTCCAACACAACATTATGTGACTCTAGAATCTTAGCATGCTTCTCTTTTATATCTTACAACTCCCTAGCAACACCAACACCTTTCAAAGGAATATTCACCAAACTACTTTCTTCAAGCCTACAAAATTCAAAAAAATCACCAAAAAAAAACCTTGTCCTTATGCTTTGATACTGATTTGAAGAAATATAGGGGGTGTTAATATTTATTACAACACAAAAAGATTAGTCTCCAACTAAGAACCCTACCTTTGATCATAATAACACTCAACTTCCCCAAAACACCCAACAAAAAGGCTTCTAGCCATCAAAAAATCAACAAATGGAGATATCATTTGGAAAAGGCCATAAAAAGTCCTGAAAAACATCAATTTAGTCTCCCCATAGAACCTAAACAACAATCCCACAAGGTTTCAATTGACTTCTTTGCAACAACATAGCAAACCAATAGACTTCCCTATTTTAAGGCCACTAAATTAGCCCAAATTAACAAAGGAAATCCCTCCCAAACACCTATTCTACACAAAAACTCATCAATCAGTCATTATTTATGTTCCAAAAGAACAAATTTTATATTTTTTTTTCAATTCCAAGGCTTCCTCAACATTGATCTATCAAACCCTTAATCTCCATGCAAATACCTAGAGTTTTATTGAAATTCATATCTCCAAGTCCTACTCAATAAAACCAATGCTTCAAACACCCCACATATACTCTACATACACTCAATAATTCCTTACAAAGACCATACTCTAACATTTCTTCAAAACCCTCATCTTCCAACTCAAATTCACATAAAAATGGCTCTAACCAACCCTAGGGCATCACTCATAAGCCACCAAAACATTTATTTTATTCTCCTAACACATATGAACATCTAAGCTAACATATTACATTCCATTCCTCTAAGCAACATATTACCACAATAGGAGGAATGGCTATTTCATTGCTTAAAACATCAAAACTAACCCTTACTGATTTTGCATAGGAAATATCAAGAAACTAAGGAGATCTTCCTCTAAATTATTAAAGGAATCTCAAAATTGAAGTAAATGAAATTTGTTACATCTCATCACAAATTACCACAAGTTTTAGATCATAAAGTTCCTATACGGGTCTGTACACAGTAAGGAAAGAGAAAAATCCTAGAAAAAATTGCTAAAGTTGTTTGGATTTTTATAGGAACTCACTTGAAAGGAGATCAAAAACCTTCATTCAAGCCTCCTGAGGACTTTAAATACATTTTAAATTTAAAAAAAAATCTCCTAAATGTACCTAACCAACTTTTAAACTTATTTTTCTCTTCCTATCCCATATTGTTGTAATTTTGATAATTTTGCATTGACAACTTTACAACTTTTTTGTAGTTTTTTTGACATAAAAACTCAAATAACTCCTAGACACCTAAATACATATAAAATTTTCTTTTATACCTTATTAAACATAAAAAAAAACTTTATCACCCCCTATACTAACCTAGACTCACTCAAATTCACCTAGGTACATTTCATCACATCAAATTTTGCATTATGGTTGTAGGTGCTCCTACACCATATATGTATAAGATAAAATGTGGAGGGAGATGGTATAATATAGAAGGGATAATGTTAAAAAACCAAGAGGGGATAACGGAACATAGGGTGAAATGAGAGAGGGTACAATGTGAGTGGAATAACTGTGACATAGATTTTTGGACCCAATGGACTCTCTGACTCTTATAGGGTTTTTCACCTAAAAGGAGAGAGATTAGATCCAAAAATGCTTATGTGACACTCAAATAAGGATGTATGAAATGTGATATTATGTAAATGGAGTGATCTAAGTGCTGCTAAACTATGAAATTGATCAAATATTCATGCACAATCTAATAATTATGACTTGTTTGAAACACATTGTGTATTACTAAAATGAACTAAATGAATGAAGTATGCAGAAAATAAAGAGATGGATAAAATTAGAGTGTACCTAGGAAATATGTGATGTATCTAGAATTTATATAATGTTGATTGATGATGCTCCTCAATCTTGACAAGACTTATTTGCCATCAAGGGCGAATCAATCCATGTTCTGGTGAAATTTTTTGGAAACCCATTTCTAACTACAAGGACTTGAAATTTGAGGTAAACCACTTTTCAAACCTATAGGTTGGAATCATTCACCATGGGTGGTCAATCAGTCCACCTACAAAAATCTAGAAAATTAGAGGAAGATTCTATGGAGTTAGATCTGTACTTCTCTCTCCCATAGGTCCTAGCTTTTGAAATTGTCAGATCTAGGTCTGAAAATGAATTTTTGTTGATGATCTGACTTGAATGATGAAGAGAAGACTTGAATGAATTTTAAACTTGATCTCCAATGATTTTCAAGCTTCCAAAGGACCTAAATCTGCAAACACACAAGAAGAGATTAAATGTTGATTGTTAAGGCATGGGGGTTTGCCTTGGTCAAACCCCATTTAGGTAATTAAACCAAATTGATGAATTAAATGAATCAAATATGTAACAATGGAGTTGAATAACTTTTCACGGTGATTTTATCTTAAAATTATACAACATAACATGTAGAATTTGCCCTTGAATGTCTGAAAATTGATCTCTAATTGCCTTGTAACCTACGTTGCTTGATAGAAGATTGTTGAATAATGATAAGAAGATGGAAGAGGATAGAAGATAGGAGATGATCCTTATAATGAAGGTAAAAACACATTTATACAATCTTGTGTCTTACTATCCGTTCATACCTCATCACAGGCTGACATCAAGTGATTTTTAAATAAAAACCTGAAAAGAATTTAAAATATTTTGAAATTAGAACCAAGAAGGACTCATTCGCCATCCATGGCAAATGGGTCCCACCTTTGACTAAAAGTGGTTGTGTCGGGAGTAATCTTACATTTAATATTTTTTGCCAGGTTTACATTAAAAAATATACTTAATTAAGTTATATGAGGGCTTAAAGGGGTCAAATAAGTAATAAGAAAGCTGTAAATAAGCAGATATTCCTAGAAAAGCATGAAGGTTGGTTATAAGACTTTAAAACACTTTAAAATAGGACTTAATGATGAATAAAAAGGAATATTTAAATGAATTATAATAAAAAGAGTTTAGAAAAGTGTTGAAATGTGTTTCAACACTTCACAACACGTTCACAAGATGTTGTTGAATGCATTTTATTTAGTTTGCAAGGGCCCAAAACCTAGTGTGGATGCATAAACTTCTTCACAAAACTAGATTAAGACTTTTTTTAGTCAATTTAATCATGAATTAATCCATATCAAGCAAAGGGTCCAATTTTCTATGGCACAATAATGAGGGATAATCGAACATAATATGAACTAGTAGAGTCTAGTGTGATGTGATGGGAGAGGATCATAAAATATAGGGTAAAATAATAAAGGTTGATAGAATATATTATTGTATAGGATGCTTTATGTATACACAATGCTATATTTATTAATGAAGCCAAATGAATGAATTCAATTCATTTTACCAATAGGTAGGAAAAATAGTATATAGGACAAAGTACAATGAATGGTTGAAACAACCATGAGCAAACATGTATAGAATGAAGTGTAACCACCTCTAACTACCTTTGTAACAAAGATAATGCAATACGTTATGTTGTTATTTTCTAACATTCCCCCCTTATTACATTGTTTCTACAACTATATCCTTGAAAGTTGTAATGCACCTTTTAAGGAACCTTACTTAAGGCTTACATGACAAAACATGTTCATTACAATATATGTATACATTCTTGAGAAGATTTTCCTTCTAAATAAATAAATCCTTTTAAGGAACCCCACTTAAGTTTTACATGAAAAAACATGTTGATTACAAAATATTTATACATTCTTGAGAAGATTTTCCTTCTAAAGAAACAAATCTTGAATCAAGTGGAACTCCTCTAGAAGCTTCGAGCTAAATTTTTGAGTTCTTCATCCATGAAATTTTGAACCATAGACCATTAATTATTGAAAAAACACCCTCCATGTTGTCTCCTCGACCCTCGTAAAGGTATAACCCTTGGTACCTGACCATAATTACTAGACAACCATCCTCCAAGTTGTCTCCTCGACCCTTGTAAAGGTGTAATTCTTAGTCATAGTCTCATGAACTTTTTGGGAAACAATCCATATTGACCTCTTCACCAAACCCCTTACCTATCTCCAAAAAGAAAACTTCACAATATATGTATCTTCCAATCTTTTAGCAATAACAAGGAAAAAAAGAAATCAAAGCCAAAAATGCTTCTCATGCAAAGCATCATCTCAAAGTGAGAAGCTAACTTGAGATGATGAAATTTCCTCCATCCTCCAATGCCACTAGCCTCTAGTAAGGGACCTTACCATATTTTAACCATTTGATGTCTTGGATGAGTTTTTTAGAGGCTTCAATAGATGTAGCAAAGATAGCGTTGAAATTCCAAGCATAATAGATTGAATATCCATTGATAACATTGATAAAGTCATCTTCAAGATACTTAACAATTCTTTTAATGTTTGAGACCACACACTCTTCAACATTAGAAGACTATAATAAATCTTGATGTAGTATACCATGAAACATGCCATGAACTAAAAACTTGCCATACTTAAGGTAGTTGGAAAACAACTGCAAAAAACTTGTACTTAAAATACCACTTTCAAATAAAACAACCATCAATTCACCAAGGAAACCCTAGTTTCTACAATGTACAGCCAAAGGAAAAGAAAAATTTAACCAAAAAAAATTTTGCTCCTCCTTTGCAGCCATACATTTCAAATTCATTAAAAAACAAAGACTTATACATGAATATTCAAGTTCTTGCTGCTCTACCAACAATAACATATATTGACACTATAGTAATGGTGAGCAGATATGTTAAACCTCTCTATAATTCTTTGAGATGAGCAAAAGATGAAGACATAAGCACCAATCACCTCTATGGATATTTTCAATCATGCTACCAGTTATCTAGCATAATATTAGTCAAAATCCCAATTGTTACTCTTCATTTCAAAGGAAATCACTAGATTAATGTGTAGGGTTCGATGGAACATGAGTGTTTGGGCTAAGTATGCGCAAAGGGAGGAGAGTCAGAAGGAATTTGTACAGGAAATGTCTGTGTGGAAGAGGGACTTTGAGGTGGCTTATAGATGGAGATGCACACCATTCCATCATACCTACACCATCACCAATTTGCACCATGCCAGCATTACTCACACAACATGATATGAGATCATATACCCCTCCTAATAAGAAAGTCTATATACTAAGGAATGGTGAGGTTCATGGCATGGTTACTTTGAACATTTCCTATATTGTGATAAACAAGAAGAATAGCTATCGAATAAATCAAAAATAGATAAACACAAACACAACAATTTTCCCAATGTATGGCATTACACACAATTTCTATTCACACTAAAATCAATTACATCATGCATTTTTTATAGAGGAGTTTACAATATACAAGATAATTCTAGAAATATACTAAATCAATTCTCTCATTGTTGTGAACTAACATGCAAACTGAAACTTCCATAAACTTTCTATTGTTGTATGCCTAATTAACTATAGAATATATGGGAGAAATTACATGCCAACACTCACCCTTAATTTCAGCCAAAAATTCTTTCAACTTTGCAACCAAGTCTTCGCACTTGCCCAAATTATTTTCTTCATGATACTTTCAAATTATCTTCAATATTTGTGGATCTCTCTTGATCTCTTCATGAGCTGCTATGGTAGTCCTTCAAACATTGAGTTATCTTGTTATCTCTAGATTTACACTTTTCATCATGTCTTGTCAAACCTTCAACCATTTGTTGATCACTATCATCTTTCACATATGAATATTTATATTTAAACAAAATTTTCAACATACCTATCAACTTTTTCCAATTTGATCCAAAACTCCAACCACAGTTCAACTATATACATTCTGTCATAGATTCAGTCTTCCAATTTCTTTGCCAACACTTATTTTTTGAATGATTTCTCTTCTCAAACCACAAATAGCACATGTATGTAGATCCTAGCATGTCTCTTTCATATGACCTTTCCTTTTACAATGTGAAAATAGATGTATTTCTTGAACAAATTTTCTTGATCTTGTAAAATTCCCTTTACCTCTAATATATCTGAGACCTTCATATTTTGGTCTCATAACTACCTCAATCATAATTTTTCTTCCTTGTTCATTCTTTCCTAATCCTTTTCATTTGTAACCCATTCTTTTCATAATTTTAAAACTAACATTTTCCTCATTATGATGAACATGATTTCTAGATTCAAACACTCCATCTTTACATTCTATGCATTCCTCATCAAAATCAATATTATCCATATCACACAAACTACTTGATTTATCAATTGAACAATGCAAATCCTATTATCACAAGCAACATCACTTATAAATGGATTTTTCATTAAACATTTACTTTCTTCTTTCAAGGGTATGTGCAAGATCATCATGGAAAAAATAGGCCCTTAAGTGGCAAAAAATTCAGAAAAATCAGAGTTAGGAAACTTGACGTAAAAATTTGAATAAGTTATCTATATTATTTCAAAAATATGTAAGAATAGAATCCCTAGAAAATTGAATGTAGTTTCTAAACTACTAGGTTTGTTTGAAAAAGAAAAAAAATCTATTTGGTGAAAATTTGAAATTTCAATGCAATGGTACTTAAATTTCAGGGAAAAAATAAGTAGGTGTCTGTCTGACCACCCTAACCACAATAAAATGATAATTTTTTTTATAATATTTTAGATGTGAGTAGAGAACTCATGCCCTGATGTGATGCATATTTTTTTATAATTTTTTTCAAAGGAAATAATTAACTATGAATTTTTTATTACAATTTTTTTAAAAATATAAAAACTCATATGTCTGACCACCTTAACTTGGTCAAAACTTCATGAAATTCATTCTTTCTTTTTTTAATCCTGTAGTATACAAAGAATAAAATGTGACACATGTTTTGGATTCAAAAAATGTGATACCGTTTGAAAGCTATAGTTGTTTGTCAATCACCCTATCAATCAGGACTTTAGTCATAATTTGAATAGAAAATGAATAATAATTATTTATTAAATTCAAATTAAATCATAATTTATATTAGTAGAAATCTGAGAATCTCCTTTAAAAACCCTTTTCATTTCATCAATTTTGGGTAAAAAAATAGTTATCAACCACATACCCATCATATTGCCACTTTTTGGCCCATCATGATCTTGCACATACCCTCAACTTTGATAATTCTTCCTTCTGCAAAAAAATTTCTTCTTCTAACAATTTCAACTTTTCTCAAAATCTTCTTTCATTTTCTTAACCTCATCAAACAATTTTAATTTTTCTTCTAATTCTTCATTCTTTCTTTTAACATTACCCAATTCCTTGTCAATATTTTCAATTTCACATAAAAACTCATATTTCTCCTTTATCAAGTCCTTTATTCTTTTTATAAATTTAGAATTATCTTTTATAGCTTTCATCAATTCTTCTTCCAGAACCTCATTTTCTTTTTTTACTCATTTTCCAACTTTTCCCATTGAATTTTTTTTATTAAACTCGCATGATTCTGCTATAGTGATTTCTTCTTTTCTTTAAGAGCAACAAATTCCTTCAATTGTTCTCTTGCAATTTATACCTTGTCTTCTACAAATCTCTTAAAATGATGAACATTGATATCTTTTTCTACAGATTCTTTTGATAGTTACACAAATACAAAAATTCTCTCCAAAAAAGAGTTGTGATTTACTTTTAGCAATAAAAACTAATCCTATCTCTTCATTTTCTGTAGCAACTTTCTTCCAATACAAATTACCTCAAATATCTCTGCAAATATTTTTCCAAACACACAAACAAACTTTTCAAAACAAAATTAATTACCTTTTTCCAACAACCTAAGAAACATTTTTTTCACTTATCCTTTTTCATTGTAGATGATGCAATCTGAGAACAACATCAAATGTGGTGACTTTTTTTTTTATTTCTAGATCTACAACCTTTTAAATCTACATCGTAAATAAAACTCATATCTACTCTTTGAATTCTATTGAATCTGCAATCCTTTATATGGCAGCTCTTGTGTGACTAAAAATTAGTTCCTAAAAAATCAAAAGCTCCTTCACCATGGTGACAACGATTTATTATTTATCACATACAATGTTTTCTTGTAGTTGTAGCTTCACTTCAACATTGATTACCAAATTATATTTATGATCTTCACCATTGAACCAACCTGGCTCTGATACCATTTTGATAAACAAAAGAATGAATATGGAATAAAATAAAACACATAAAATAGATAAACACAAACAAAAAAAATTCCCAATGCATGTTGCACACAATTTACATTCACACTAAAATCAATTACATCATACCTCTTTTATAGAGGATTTTACAATATAAAAGTAATTCTACAAACATACTAAATCTATTCTCTCACTATTGTGAACTAACATGAAAATTGAAACTTCCTAAATACTTCCTTCATGCATGTTGCATGGAAAAGCTTTCTACTATTGTATGCCTAATTAACAGCAGAATATATGGAAGAAATTACATGCCAACATATTGTAATTGCTTCCACAATGCTATCACATTTTTCACACCAACCACAATATACTAGCTCTGATACCAAATGAATTCAAATGAATAAATTCAATTCATTTTACAAATAGGAAGGAAAAACAATGTATAGGACAAGTACAATGAATGGTTGAAATAGCTGTGAGGAACCATGTAAAGAATGAAGTGTAACTACCTCTAGCTACCTCTGTAACAAAGATAATGTAATATGTTAGCTTGTTATTTTCTAACAATTAACCTATTATTTTATTGATTGTTTGGTCCTCAAAACCTTGATTTATAAAATTATTTCAAGGTGCAATTGAAATACATCATTTTCATACATTATATGAGATTTTAATTTTAGGTATGGATTTATGAAGTATGATTAATAATGAATGTTATTAATACATATAAATCTACATTTTTAATGTCATAAAAATATGTGATCAAGGCATCATTCTACTCTAACTTATCCTCCCACCACCATCTTAAAATAGTTAAATGTAATTTTCACATTTAGAGTATTTTTGGGCTCACTCTCTTTTATGGTTTAGAGTAATACTTGTTAGCCAATAGGCTATTTGTGTGAACTTTGGTCAAAAATTTTGTTAGCCTTCCCATTTTTAGAGCTTTTTGGTGCCGAGGAAAAGGTGGTAGGTTTTTTTTGGTTTTGGTGAACTTTGGTTGGAATTTTTGTTAGCCTTCCTAGTTTTTGAGCTCTCCAGCACCAAGGAAAAGGTGGTGGATTGTTTTTCAATTTTTAAATAAAAAGCATTTGGTGCGATGATAGAGAAGGCTAGCAAAATGGCACCAACATTAATTGTTTTATGGTTTCCATGTAGTGGTGATGGTTGTAAGTAACATCTATCTTTAAAGTCCTCAGAAAACAAAGCGAATGCCTATGCAATTTTTGATAACGCATTGTTGGGTGTCATTCTTTGGGTTTACCTTATTGTTCAAGATAGTTGTGAGTGAGGAGGGAAAGCTTATGTGAAGGTGCAAGTGTGATCATCGGCTGTGGAATTTCTGTGAAGCACATTGGAGGTTATTTTGTGTTGTTTGCATGTGTCAAATGTTGCAAAAGCACTAGAAAAGTGTGTGTCAAATGTTGCATGAGGACAGAGAAATCAAGTAGGAAGAGGTGCATATTGAAAAACTATTTCCCAAATATTTATAAAATAGCTTATGTTATTTTTCAAAGGGGATTATTGATTTTTTCTTTGTAGCTTAGTCTAAATTTTTTGTTTATGGTTTCTGTGTAGCCACCATGGGTGGAAGGTAATATTGTTTTTTTTTGCATTGGTTTGTTACTATGAATTCTTGTGTTGAATTCATGTGTTTTTTGTAGGAACTTTCATCTAGGTTAGTATTGAAGCCAATATTGTTTTATTGTGTTGATTTTTATTAAAAAGATTGTATAGTTTGTTGAAACAAAAGTTGTTTGATTTATGGTTTGGCTTTTGTGGCAATGGTTTTGCATGGGTTTCTTGCTGTGATTTTTTGTGTTTTATGGGTTTTGGCATCTGGGTGGCTGTTGATACCAATATTGTTTGATTTATAGCTTTTGTTTTGTGGGTATGGTTGCAACTCTCTAGCTTAGGCTATATTGTTTTATTTGTCTTTTTTTTTGTGTGAATGTTTGCAAAATAGTTAATCTAGTGTGATTTTTGTGAATTTTTCCATCTCGGTTGCTGTTGAAACCAATATTGATCCATTTATGGTTCACAATTTCTGGTGAAGGTTTGAATTAGTCTGTTACTATGAGCTTTCTATGTTTTGTGGGTTTCTCATTCAGGTCACTGTTGAAAGCCATATTTTGTGGTGATGGTTGCAATGCAATGAAATAGTTAATGTTATATAGGTTGTGTTATTTTCTGCAAGGCAATGTTGATTGTTTTCCTCTAGCTTAGGGTACATTGTTACCATTTTGATAGGGTTCTACTGAAAAAAGACTATATAGTTTATTTACACCAATATTATTTGATTTATGGTTCAACTTTTATGGGGATGTTTTTTTATGGATTTATCACTATTATTTTTAGTGTTTTGTGGCTTTCCCCATCTAGGTGACTATTGATAAGAATATTGTTTCATTTATGGCTTTTGTTTTGTGGTGATGGTTGCAATGCAATAAAATATTTAATGTTATATAGCTCATGTTGTTTTGCATAAGACATTGTTCACTATTGTTGTCTACCTTAGGCTATACTATTTCATTTATGGCTTCCATATAATATAGTCAGGGAAAAGGTGGCAGATTGTTTTTTTTCTTTTTAAATGAAAAGCATTTGGTGCACCGATAGAGAAGGCCAGTGAAATCGCATCAACATTAATTATTATATGGTTTCATGTAGTGGCAATGATTGTAAGCAATGGTTTCCTTTAAAATTTTGGAAAACATAGCAAATTCCTGTGGAATTTTTGAGAGGGAATTTCCCTATGGCTATATACTCTTTTGTAGAGTGCAATCGGTAATGTGTATATATGTGCATCTAACTTAAGAAATATATATCTATATATATGTATATATATCAATATATGTATATATATATGTATATATATATATGTATACACACACACACACATATATAAAGAGAAACCTACAAAGATTCATAGTAACAAACCAAAGTAAAAATATACTCATTTCTCAATGAAAACTTATCAAAAATTGAAACTTGATATAGCCTTCTCAATAGCACCTTCTTGAAAATTAACAGTGACAAACCCAATGTAAGCAAACATAAAGTGTGAAGAATTAACTATTTTATTATGATCTAACCATAACCACAAAATGAAAGCCATAAATAAAACAACATTGGTTTCAACTACAACCTAGACGGGGAAACCCACAAAATTGTAGCCACAAAACCCATGCAAAATAATAGCCACATAATGCAACCATAAACAAAACAATATTTCTTTTAACAAACAATATTTTCTTTTATCAACAACACCTTATCAAAAATGGAAACAACATAGCCTTTTGAATAGAACCTTATAAAAAATGAGATAGTATAGGCTAAGGTAGACTACAACAATTGAAAAAAACTACATAATATCAACAATTTTATTTTGTTGCCAACATAGCTACAAAATGCAAGCCATAAAGAGAAACCCACAAAAAATTGACATATATATATATATATATATATATATATATATATATATATATATATATATATATATATATATATATATATATACACACACACACACACATATATACATAATATTAATATTAAAATATACTCTTTTCTAAATGGAGGCTTAACAAAAGTTGAAAGAATCTAGGCTTTTCAACAACACCTTGTCAAAAATTGAAATAATATAGCCTCTTCCGCAACACCTTATCAAAAATAGAACAATATAGCCTAAGCTAGAGAACAATAATAAAAAATGCATAATGGAATCAAACATAGACTATATAACATCAACACATTGTTGACTACACAAAGCACAAAAAAATGCACAGTAAAAAAGCAATGCAAAAATATAACCGAAGCTAGGATAGTCTTTCTCAACAGTGCCTTATCGAGAATTGAAACACTTCTCAATGATGCCATTTTGAGAATAAAACATTATAGCTAAAGATACACAACAACAACTAACAAAAAATAGATAATGTTGACAATTTTATTTCATTCCAAACATAGCCACAAACAAAAGCCATAAAGAGAAACCCAGAAAGATTCACAAATTGAGACAATATAGCCTTCACAGCAACACCCTCTTGAAAATTAATAATGACAAACCCATCCAAAAATATACTCCTATATGTGCATCTAACTTTAGACATATATATATTATATCTACATATATATCTGTGTGTCTGTGTGTGTGTATATATATATATATATTGTGCCATTCATGGTTTTCATGTACTAGCAATTGGTGGAAGGAAATATTGTTTATTTTTGTGTTGGATTGTTGTTGTGTTTATGTGGACTATTTCATTGCTTTGCAACTATCGCCACTACATGGAAATCATAAATGAAATATGTTCAAACTATTCAACAACAATCAACAATGTCTACATATGTGTACCCAACATCAGATATATATATATGTGTGCGTGTGTGTGTATATATACATACATACATATATATATATGTATATATGTATATATGTATATACGAATAAGTATGTATGTATATATATGTATGTATAAATATATGTATGTATATGTGCATGTATATATGTATATATATGTATGTATAGTATGTATATATATGTATGTATATATATATGTATTTATATGTATGTGTATATATATATGTCTATATATATATGTATATATGTAGATGTATGTATGTATATATTTATATACGTATATATATACATATATATCTATGTGTATATATATGTGTGTGTATTTAAAATATACTCTTTTTTGGACGAAGCCTTATCAAAGATTGAAAGAACATCTCCCACCAGTACATGGAAAGCATTGCAACAATTAATGTTGATGCAAACCAGCATTTAATTCTGGAAACATTCTATACCCACATGGAAAAGAATCCACCACCCTATTCCCAGGGTATGCCAATAATTGCTTCAACTACTTTTCAATGTTTGCTTGTCCCTGCTTTTAGTATGTTTACTGGGGTCTAGAATAGCAGGTGTAATTACAAGCATTCACACAATATGGATACCATACAAAAATTAATGTTGGTGCCACATTGGCTTGCTCCTATATAGCTGTTGCACATGAAGAATGAAACCTTATCAAAAATTGAGAGAATCTATCCTTTTCAACATCACCCTATCAAAAATTGAAATAATATAGCCTCTTCAGCAGCACCCTATCAAAAATAAAACAATATAGCCTAAGCCAGAGAACAATAATTAACAATGCATAATGGAATAAACATAAACTGTATAACAAAAAGAAATAATTAGGGAAAAGGCTTGAATTTTGTATATAACAATTAATATAAAGTATATCATTTGAAGTATGCCCTGTCAAGGTTCAAACAAATAACTATTTTCAAAAAATAATAAACATTGGGAAGAGTATGTATGTACATTGCTCACATCTACTTTGACATACATACAAACCTACACATAGGAAAATTTAATATTGTCTCATTTATGGCTTCCGTTTTGTGTAAATGGCTGCAATATATTAAAATAGTCTGTGTTGTTTTCCATAACGCATTGCTCATTGTTGTTTTCTAGCTTTGGCTATATTCTTTCATTTTCAATGCATAATTCAATAGTTAATATTATAGAGTTTATGTTGTTATCCAAAAGGCATTCTTGACTATCATAGTGACTAATTTCATTTCGACTATCTACAAAAATCTACATATACAATATTAGATGCAAAAAACATTATTATAAAATAGTGATAATCAACAATGGCCAATGGAATCTAACACAAAGTGTATAAGATTAACTATTTTATTCCATTGCAACCATAACCTAAAACATAAAGCCCCGAGCAAGAACATACATTGTCCACCACTTTGATCAATGGTGAAACCCATCTTTCTTATCACACTTAAGATACAGGCTATCATTCCAATAAGTCCCTAAGCCTGGGAGCAATAGTAACCAAAAGGCTTCTGTGAAGGTGGTTGGAGGTTATTTTGGTTTCTTTGCATTGGGTCATGGTTGCAAAATCAATACATGCAATCCATAGATGAAACAATATTGATATTAACAAATAATAGAGTGTTTTCTAAACAACACCTTATCTGAAATTGAAACAATATAGCCTTCTCAACAACACCTTGTTGAAAATGATACAATGTAGCCTAGACTAGAGTATAACAATCAAGAATGCTTTATGGAAATCAACATAAATTGTATAACATTCACTATTTTTTAGCTTTGCAACCATTGTGACAAAATGAAGGGCATGAATTAGAAATTATTTTCCTTGTACAACACCATGTCGATAATGAAACAATATAGCCAAGGCTAGAGGACAATAAACACGAATGCCTTGTTGAAAAGAAGAAAAATTGCATAAGATTAACTATTTTATTATGTTGCAGACATTAGCGGAAAACAATGGTACATAATTTTCTGCACATAGGGACTGATAGCCTGTATGTTAAATTTTAAGGGAAAATTAATGTCACAATTGACGAGAGTGGTGGACAATGCCTTGCTTTCTTGTGTTTTACTTTATTTCTCCTATGTGCAGATATGTCTATATACCATACTAGATGCAAACAATATTGATACATACTTAGGTGTCCTTCAAATGATAAGTTGTATTTTGAGTGTTGTATGGAACATTGATGGCCACATTAATCTTAGTAATGGACAATGTTTCTCCGCTATGTGTAGATATGTATCTATGTCATAATCGATGCAAACAACATTGATACATAGTGATTTCTATGTTAATTTTTGTTGCCAGGACATTCTTGGAATGATAAGTTATTCTTTTGATGTTATATAGAACATTGATGCCACCATTGATCACACTGATGGACAATGTATGTTCTAGGTTGGTTTTCTTAGAAGAACCTAGATTTTTTTGAAATCATTTCTGAAGAGTTCTGTAAATGTGCTTTTTTTATATTATTTTTTTTGGTCATATTCTAAATTTCCCAACAAAAAAATTGAAATATAAAAAGGTTTGAAATTTAAAAATTAGGAATGGAGCTCATTAGCCTTTGTTGGTTTAATTGAATCTTTGGTTGTTGTCTTGTTGTCGCAATAGAGCTTGTGGCCAGCCACCGGCATTACAGCTCTGTCCTTTTCAAAGAGTAGCCCAACAATGTCAGTGGACTCTAGGTCTCCCCAGGCTGCTCGACAACCCTCAGGCACCGATCTCGTAAGTGTGTTCCTTGTTTATTTTTTGTTCCTAACACTTGTATTAGTTGTTTTCCATGTGCATTAGTGAATTGGAAACATGCTTTGCATGCATTTGTAGCCCTTCTAGTGTATAGTCTAGCTTTTTTATATTTCAAGTATTTATGTGACCTTCACATTTTTGTTTGTTGACTGTTTGGGAGTAGTCTATGTGTGGGTATTTATGTGGCTTCCATTTTAGTGGACTTGCATATAACTTTATTTTTGTTGTAATATTTCCTATTGTTAGGGTTAGAGATGGCAGATATCTAACAATTAAATGCAGATTTAATTAATAAACAGAGAAACTAAAACACACATAGAATAAATCATAACACAGAGAATTTAATGTGGTTCACCCAATTCGGGCTACATCCACCAAACCGTAGCCATCCAATAATTTTATTAACCAGTGAAAAACTTATTACAATCTTGCGAATAATCACATTTTTCATCATACTATAATACCCATCCGAACCCCTTTTTAACAAGCTTAGAAGCTTCCAGATTAGGGTTTTACAAAAAATAGGTTTTTTTTCCTTTTTCATTGATTTTTCCCTTTTTCGGTGATAACGCGAAAAAGTAGGAGAAATTTTTTCTCGGGGGCTGCTGCCCTTGAACCCCCACTTTTCGGGGGTTGCTTCCCCCAAACCCCCACCTGGGGCCTAGCCCAACCCCGGACCCTGGCAAGAATACATGTCGGGTTGTACAGTATACCATGGGCTATATAGTATAGCATGATCAGTCGCCACATACCAACAATCTCCCACTTGGAGACTAATCAGGCTCCACACCATCACAACCTCCCACTTGGAGACTGATCTTGGATGACACTGCTACAATTATAGCTCCCACTGGAAATAAGTACCTTGGACCCTACTGCCCTGTTATACTTGAATTAAACCTTGAAGGCCAACCAAAGCTGAAGAGGAGCTCAGCTTCTCCCTTGTCACTGCCTTCGTAAACATATCCACTGGATTGACATCTGTATGTATCTTGTCTAGCTTGACCTGTCCATCCTCCAACACCGACCGAATGAAATGATATCTCAACTGTATGTGTTTTGTTTTAGAATGCAAGGCTGAATTCTTCGCAAGATGTATAGCACTCTGGCTATCTGTAAACAAGTAATTTCCAGCCTGTTGTTTTCCCAACTCATCCATGAAAATTTGTAGCCATATCATCTCCTTTGTTGCCTTTGTTGCAGCAACATACTTTGCCTCTATGGTGGATAAAGCAACCACCTTTTGCAATCAAGAAATCCAACTCACACTGTCCAACCAACTGTAAATACATAACCTATGGTACTCCACCTGGTATCTATATCCCCTGCCAAATCTGAGTCAACATAGTCTTTTAAATTAGAATTAGAGCCCCCAAAACATAAACATTTATTGGATGTACCTCTCAAATACTTGAGAATCCATTTTATTGCATTTCAATGCTCAACTCTAGGATGACTCAAATACCTACTAACTCCTATGACATGTGCAATATCCGGTCTCGTGCATACCATGGCATACATTAAACTACCTATAGCTAAAGCATATGGTACCTTGGACATTTTTTCTTCCTCCTCTTATGTTTTTGGACACATATCCTTAGTCAATTTAACATGACTAGGCAAAGGTGTGCTAACAGCTTTTGCATTTTCCATATGAAATCTCTGCAACACCTTTTCAACATAATTAGCCTGAGATAAAAACAATTGTCTGTTTTTCCTATCTCTACGAATTTTCATACCAAGAATTTTCTTTGCTGCCCCCAAATCCTTCATAGAAAAATATTTTGCTAACTGTTGTTTTAGCTCACTTATGTGATCCATGTTAGATCTAGCTACAAGCATGTCATCAACATATAAACATAAAATAATGTAGTTGTCATTATCCAACCTCTTAAAATAAACACAATGGTCAGAATTACACCTGTTGTAGTCTTGCTTAGCCATAAAACTGTCAAATTTCAAATACCATTGCTGAGGTGCTTGCTTCAAGCCATATAAACTTTTCTTCAATCTGCACACTAGTTTCTCCTTACCTTTGACCTCAAATCCTTGTGGCTGTTCCATATATATTTCCCTTACAAATCACCATGGAGAAAGGTTGTTTTAACATCAAGTTGTTCTAAATGAAAATCTTCAGCAGCCACAATACTTAAAACAATACGAATAGAAGTCATTTAAACAACTAGAGAAAAAATCTCATCAAAATCAATACCCTTTTTCTGTGAAAATCCCTTTACAACTAATCTAGCTTTAAATATTTTCTTACCTCCATCCTCCTCTTTCAGTCTATAAATCAATTTGTTTGGTAAAGCCTTTTTACTGGAGGTAACTTTCATATTTTCCAAGTTTGATTTTTCAGCAAGGAGTCCATTTCTTCGTCCATTCCATGCTCCCACTGAACCTTGGTATCCACCTCCATAGCTTCATCATAATGTTCTAGTTCACCAACATCAGTTAATAAAATAGTATACAAAGAGGGAGAGAATCTTTCTAGAGGTCTACTTATCCTTGAAGGTCATCTAATAGGAGTTTGTGGTATTTATTGTTGTTGTTGCCTAGCATGAGGAACAACTGAAACATCATTGTTTGGAATATCATCCAACACTACATAATCATTTTCTTTCTTCTCATGCTGCAGCAACAAATCTTTGTACAACACTTTCTCATTGAATATGACATCCCTGCTTCTCACAATTTTTAGATTTTCAAAATCCCAAAGTCTATAACCAAATTCATCAATGCCATATCCAACAAATACACATTTCTTAGATTTTACATCAATCTTGGTTCTATTTTTAGAATCTACATGAGCTAATGCTTCACAACCGAAGGTTTTGAGAAAAGAATAACTCACCTTCTTACCCTTCCATGCTTCCTCTGGAATACCACAACCCAAAGGATTAGAGGGACCTCTATTGATTAAATAAACAGTAGTGTTTACAGCCTCTGCCCACATTTTTAAAGGCAACCCAACATGCAATCTCATAGTTTGTGCATGTTCCATTATTGTTCTATTCATGTGCTCAGCCACTCCATTTTCTTGTGGAGTCGTTGGAACTGTTTTCTACCTACGAATACCATTAGAGGAACAATAATCTTCAAATTCTTTGCTGCAATACTCAGCACCATTATCAGATCTAAAACATTTTATCCTTTTACCTATCTCATTCTCAACCTAGCTTCTCCATTTTTTAAAAGTTTCAAATACATCAGATTTCTGCCTAAGGAAATAAATCCATACCTTCCTAGTCGCATCATCAATGAATATAACATAATATAGAGAGCCACCAAGAGAAGATACCTGAGCTGGTCCCCATACATCCGTATGCACAAGCTCCAATTTCTCATCTTTCTTTTGCTTCCCATCCTTGAGAAAACTAACTCTCTTTTATTTTCCATACACACAACTTTCACAAAAATCCATATTAACACATTTTAGACCTGGTAAAACATTATTTGAATGAAGTACTTTCATACCTTTTGCACTCATATGCCCAAGTCTATTATGCCACAGTGTTGATTCAGAGTCCACAATAACTATATGATCTTCTACCTGCTGAATTGCAACAACTGTTCCTGAACATTGACTTTTTTTTGTAACAATTAAAGTAGAAGGAACAGTATGACCTGTACAAAGATATAAGGTGCCTACTTTCACACCTTTTTCTACCACTAGGGAACCCTTTGTGACCTTCCAATTTTTATCACTAAATGTAACAACACAACCTTCATCATCTAGTTGCCCTGCTGAAATTAAATTTCTGCTTAACTTTGGAACATGCCTTACCTCATGTAGTAACCAATGATTCTCATTCTACAACTTAATCTTGATTCTTCCCTTTCCAACAATCTGAGAGGGTTCGTTATCTCCTAAATAAACCATCCCAAAATCCCCTTGGACATAATCAAGAAAATAACTTCTATGGGGGGTAGCATGAAATGAAGCCCCTTAATCTAACACCCAAGAATCATCAGCATTATCAAGGGAAAGAATCAAAGCATTCTCATCAGATTTATTACTTACCACATTTTCCTCTTTACTTCCTTTATTTTTGTCTCTGTCTTTATTTTTCTAAGACCAACAATCTTTTTTTAAATGACCCAGCTTACCATAGTACCAACAATCCCTCTTGGCTCTAGATTGGGACTTTCTGTCCTTTGATTTTCCTTGTGACTTCCCACAATTTTTAGAATTGTTTCATCTCTCCTTTGTTCTGCCCCTGCTTTCTGCATTCAAAACATTACCTGATGTGGATGTTCCACCTAAGCTTTTCCTATGAATTTCCTCACTCAAAATAACACCAACAACATCATCAAATTTCAATGTATTCAAACCAGAAATAGAATTGCTAATAGCCATTACCAAGCTATTCTAGCTTTCAGGAAAAGAACACAGAATCAAAAGATCCCTAACTTCTTCATCAAAGTTTACTTTTACAGAAGTTAATTGACTGGTGACCATATTAAACTCATTCAAATGATCAATAACTGACCCACCTTCTACCATTTTCATATTAAATAAACGCTTCATAAGAAATACCTTATTCGAAGTGGAAGGCTTTTCATATAACTTTGCCAAGGTTTCCATCAACTCTTGAGTTGTCTTTGTTGTTGTAATATTGAATGCCACCGATTGTACTAGGCATAAACGAATACTGACAAGAGCCTTTCTATCCAAAATATCCCAGTCCTCATCAGACATTGTTGCGGGTTTCTTAGCTTTCCCTTCCAATGGCTGCCATAAATCCTTCTGATAGAGATAGTCCTCCATCTACATTTTCCATAACTGATAGTTCTCCCATTAAACTTCTCAACCTTCTTACCCTCGTCTTCCATTTCTCCCACTCAACCGTGAGACTCCCACTCAGCTGTGAGACCTTCCTATAGACGATAATCGAAACACAACCTGGCTTTGATACCACTTGTTAGGGTTAGAGATGGCAGATATCTAACAAATAAATGTAGATTTAATTAATAAACAGAGAAACTAAAACACACATAGAATAAGTCATAACACAAAGAATTTAACGTGGTTCACCCAATCTAGGCTACATCCACCAAACCATAGCCATCCAATACTTTTATTAACTAGTGCAAAACTTATTACAATCTTGTGAATAATCATGTTTTTTATCATACTGTAATACCCATCTAAACCCCTTTTTAACAAGCTTAGAAGCTTCTAGATTAGGGTTTTACAAAAAATAGGTTTTTTTTCCTTTTTCGTTGATTTTTCCCTTTTTCGGTGATAATACAAAAAAGTAGGAGAAAAAAATTTCTTGGGGGTTGCCGCCCCCAAACCCCCTCTTTTCAGGGGCTACCACCCGCAAACCCCCACCTGGGGCTCAACTCGGCCTTGGACCCCGGCAAGAATACATGTCGAGCTGTATAGTATACCATGGGCTATACAGTATAGCATGATCAGTCGCCACATACCAACACCTATGCGATGTCTAGTGATAATTGTCACCTACATTCTACACAATACTTTTATGATTTAGCCTGAGCCTAGTTGCACATGTATATATCTAGATTTAGATTTGATGATAGGCTTAATTGCATTTAATGCTATATATATATATATATATTTGTACTTTCATTGTGAAGTATAGATGTGGGTGACTATGTACATTATACAACTGAAAATGTAGCTCTACACTAAACAATTCCTAACTGAAAATAATCTAAAGTTCTGAATTACTATGCGAAGTTTTCAATGCAACCTATTATTCTACCTACCAGAAAAATATGCAATCCATAGATAAAGTTGTGCTGCTATCACAAGTTGTGTCATGTGATGTTTATTTCATTTTCCTAGACAACAACCATATGTGTCTATATTTAAACTTATCTATATATTTGTTCTTACACCTATTCATTGATCACTGTTGGAAAAAATATTTTCTAGGTCTTTGTTGAAATCATCATTGTTTCATTCAAGGCTTTTGTTTTGTGCTGATGCTTGTAACACTATACAGTTATGTTTTTTTCTACAAGGAATTGTTGATTGCTATTTTATAGCTTTGTAGCAGCTACCCCACTACCTTTTCCATGGCCACTAGAAATCTTGTAATATGGGAGTGTTGTTGGCTAGCTGAGAGGCTATAGATTTCTATAGTTCTCCACAAGGCATTGTTGACTATTGTTCTCTAGCTTTGGCTATAAGCTGATGCTATAGAATTGTAGTCAACAATGCCTTTTTGTAAATGGCATAAACTGTTTAGTTGCTTTGGTGACTTTAGAACACTAAATATTTTTTGTGGACATATATGTTAACTATTATATTGCTTATTGTCTATGCTTATGTGGACTGTTTGATTTCTTTGTACTTTTCACCACTACATGGAAACCATAAATTATATAATATGTTAAAATTAATTCAACAACAATCAATAATGTGTATATATTTGCATCTAACATCAAATTTATATATATCAGTGTGGATTTTGTTTTCAAGCTGCATATATATGCATTACATGCATTGGATCCATGTGTAGCATTTTGTTGCTTGCAAATGTATAAACACAAAAAAGTGTGTGTTTTTTTTTCTTGTGTTTCATTTCCTTTTTTCTTTGTAAAATGTGTATGTATGTGAAATTAGATGTAGGCAGTGTTGATATATACTTCTCACCATGTTTATTGTTTTAGGAATTCTCATGGCAACATTGTTTCATGTAGGAGCTCCATATATTGGTGATGTTGCAATAACACCTTATATTTAAAACTTACCAAAGCAATTGAGAAGTTTATGTTATTTGGAATAAGGCATTGTTCAGTGTTGGGTTGTAGATTGGGCTACATAACATACACAATAAACATTATATCCATAGGCTATATACTAAGTCTAATAAGGCACATTGATTTCACCATTGATCAAACTGGTGGATGATGTATGTTCTTGCTCAAGGCTTTGGTGAGAGCCGATGGGGCTCCATGACCCAATATGGTATGGTGGGAAGCAAGCCTCATTTTTTGTGTGTTTCATTTCATATTTTTTATGTGTAGATCTATGTTTTCTTGACATTTGATGTAGACAATATTCATATGCTTGAGGTCCACCAATGGATATATATGTGTATTGTCTACATATAGCTTTCGATACATAAATATCTGTATAGATTTTCCTTTCTAAGCATATATGTAGACTTTTTTATTACATTCCACCCATTCCCACTACATGCAAATCATAGATTAAATAATATTTTTGAAGCTATTCAACTACAATCAACAATGTGTATATATGTGCAGTTAACTTTCAAGACATAAATATTGATGTGAATTTTGTTTTGCAACTCCAAATATATGTATTGGTTGAGTTAGATGTATATGTATGAATCTGTTGCTTGGAAATATATGCACGAAAAAAGGTATGTGTCTCTTTTGTAGTGTTTTATTTCTCTTTTCTCCACTGTAGATATGTGTATGTGAAATTAGATGTAGACAACATTTGTATATATTTTTTGCTCTACTTATTTTTTCCATAAGACAAGATAAAAAATAGACCTTCTTTTGTTCTTGCTCATTTTAAATATTCATATGCTTGAGGTCCACCTATAGATATATATGTGTATTGTCTACAAATAGCTTTCGATACATAAATATCTGTATAGATTTTCCTTTCTAAGCATATATGTAGACTTTTTTATTACATTCCACCCATTCCCACTACATGCAAATCATAGATTAAATAATATTTTTGAAGCTATTCAACTACAATCAACAATGTGTATATATGTGCAGTTAACTTTCAAGACATAAATATTGATGTGAATTTTGTTTTGCAACTCCAAATATATGTATTGGTTGAGTTAGATGTATATGTATGAATCTGTTGCTTGGAAATATATGCACGAAAAAAGGTATGTGTCTCTTTTGTAGTGTTTTATTTCTCTTTTCTCCATTGTAGATATGTGTATGTGAAATTAGATGTAGACAACATTTGTATATATTTTTTGCTCTACTTATTTTTTCCATAAGACAAGATAAAAAATAGACCTTCTTTTGTTCTTGCTCATTTTAGTTAGCCTATGTACAGATATGTATGATTTTTAAATTAAAGAAACACAACATTCAGCCCTGTGTGCAGACATGTATTTATGTAAAATCATATGCAAAGAAAATTCATATATACTGCTTTATATGCTTATTATTTTCATAGGTTAATTACAATTTCTATTTGATCTATGGTTTATGTCCAATGGGAATGGTTGCAAATTAATAAATATTCCATGTTCTTCATGATGGGTTGTTGTTGGTTGTTTTTTGTATCATTTCAAGGGTAGTTGTTATTTGTCTAGGCCTCAATAGTGGTTTGATCAATGTTTCATCTCACTTGATATACAACCTTACATTGTAAAAAACCCTTATTGAGGTCTAGATTGGTAACAACTATGCTTCAACAAGAACATTGAGTATTTTATTACTTTGCAAACATTGCAACCACATAGGAACCATACACCCATTAGTGTTGATGCGAACCAGTTTTTAATTTTTTTGGCCTTTTGTACTGATGCACCAAATTATTTTAATTTAAAAATCAAGAAATATCCACTAGCTTTATCCTAACTAGACCCCCCTGATGTCAGAAGGTTCAAAAAACTAGAAGGCTAACGAAAATTTTGACCAAAGTTCACACAAATAGGGGCTAACCACACATCGTACATGTGAGTTGTTATAGTTACACAATTGTTGGAATAAATCTTGAATTTGGCACTTGCAATAAAGGTTTCCATTAGAAAAATGTAGCAATAGAATAAACATAGGGTCAGTTTGTATGAATATTGTCTACACCCACTATGAAATATGCGCATCTTCATGTAGGAAAAATATATTGTCCACGATTGTAATCAATGGTGGCATCAAATAAAATATCATAGTAAGAAACCTATGCCCATTTCCTAATTGAATTAAACATAAAATATATAAAATTAACTATTTCACTTTGTTGCAACCATAACTGCATAGCGAAAGTCATAAATCAGACAACCTTGGTTTGAACACCAACCCAAAAGGGGAAATCTACAAAAAACAAAAATCCATAGTTACAAAATGATGCAAAACCATAGCCACAAAATGTGAACCTTTCACTAAATAATATTCGATTCCACAAACAATTAAGTCTTCCCTCAAGAGCACCTTATAAAATTTTCAAACACCCAACGGTTCCTTATCACAAATCAAACATAATAGCCTACCACAAACCGTAGACCGTAAATGAAACAATGTCGTAGAGGGATTTCATGATATGCAGCTCTTCTTGCTTGCTTCAAGAAAACTTCCTCCTACTAGCTTCCTCTATATTTCCTTGTATCTTGAAGTCTGCAAGAAATTGCATAGCCTAATCAGTTTTAATCTATTGCAAACATAGCCATGAAACATAAGCCATAAAGAGAAACCCACAAGAATTCATAATAACAAACCCATGCAAAACCATTTAAAAAATCAATAGTACCTTATCACAAATTTAACAATATAGGCTTCCACAAATCATGAACCATAAATGGAAAAGTATTGCAAAGTGTTTTTCTATATGCACTTCTTCCTGCTTGCTTCAAACACAACTCTTCTTGCTAGCTTTCCTATTCATAATTGCCAAAACAATATAGTAGGCGACACTTTTCTTTTTCTTTTGCAACCACTCCCCCTTGGACAAAACACAAAATAGCTTGCTACCACCTTTACAAAAGCTACATAAGGCTTGATCACACTTTCACCCTCATAGAAGATTCCCCTCTTTGCTCACCACTTTGATAGCATGTATATCAACAAAATGACAAACAACAACACCTTATTCAAATATATCCTTTTCAACAACCCTTTTTGTGAAAATGAAACAATTCAGTGTAAGATAAAGAACAATAATTAACAATACTTGTTGGATTCTAACATAAAACCCATGCAAAACAATAGTCACAAAATGTTGACCATAAATGAAACAATATTTCTTTTAATAAACAATATACGATTTTCAGAACAATGCCTTGAGGAAAATTCAAACCGTATAGCCTTTTCAATAACACTTTATTGAAAATGAGACAATATACCCCAAGCTATATAGCAATAATCAACAAAGCATAAATAGTTTTAAAAATCTAAATCCTTTGTAGGCATAGCTACAAAGTGGAATCAATAAACAAAATCCTGTACAAAAAAATTGCAGTGGCAAAGCCATGTGAAAATATAATGTTTTTCTCAATAGAACCTTATCAAAAATTGAAACAATGTGGCCTTCTCAACAACATCTTTTTGAAAATGATGCAACATAGCCTAAGGTAGAGAATAGTAATCAACAATACCAAATACAATCAAACATAAACTATATAACATTAACTATCTTACTCCATTGCAACCATAGCCAAAAAATGGAAACCATAAATCAAACAATATTCATTTCAACAACGAGTTAGATGGAGAAAGCCATGAAAAAAAAAGATTCATAATAACATACCCTTGCAAGAACCATAGCCATAAAACATGAACCATAGATGAAACAATATTTGTTTTTACAAACAATATAGTCTTTTCTCAACAACACCTTATCAAAATTTGAAACAATCAACAGTGTGTTATCAGAGATCAAGCAATATAACCTATAACAACCCACAGACCACAAATGAAACAATATCATTATAGGGTTCTCCCAATATACACATCTTTGTGGTTCCTTCACATACATAGATATCTATACATATGGCACATGCATTGTGCATCATTTTGATTAATAGTGCCATTTTCAACACTTTTGTATTGCTTATGGAGTCATTGGCCCATGGAAAAAATAGAAAATAAGCTCCAGCCACCTTCATAGAAACTTCACAATAGGCAATTAGACTTGCACCTTCATAGAAGCTCACCCTCTTGGCATCAACATTTACTATTCTATGGTGTACGTATAGTGGAAATGGTTTTTCCAACACCTACTATTCAAAACGTGAGCAATGATAGAAAAATTATTTGCAATTTTCAATAAGGCATTGTTGGGTGTTCTTCTGTGGCTTTACCTCCTTGCACAGTTGTGAGCCAAGATTACGAGCTTCTTTGAAGGTTGAAGTCTGAATGACCTTTCCAATAGATGTATCAATATGTATCTATATCTATAAGTTTCCATTCATCTATATATCTATCTTGTCTACATCTAATTCCATGCGCATACATTTCTACATGTACCTTTTTAGTTTGTATAGTTCCAAAAAGAAAATTATTACATACGCATCCAATGCATGATGTTGGATTGTAATTTTTGGTGTATTTATTAAGTGTACCTTTTTAGTTATAATTTATCCTACGCTCAAGATAGACTTGTTCGAATGATAGGTTGTATCTTAAGTGTAATAAGAAAGATTGGTTTCACCATTGATTAAAGTGGTGGACAATGTATGTTCTTGCTCAGGGGTTTCCTCAGAGCCCATGCACCTCCATGATCCAATATGGTAGGGTGGAGAGCAGGCCTTGTTTTCTTATATTGCTTTTCATCTTTTTTATTTGTTGTTTACCTAGACTATAGGTTTTTATGTTGGCGTTAGATAGGAAATCTCTTTTCATGTGACAAGCACTGCAACGAAAGAAAAGTAAAGAGATGTCCAGTCAACAGAAATTATAAGAAAAATCCAAAGTCACAATTATCCATGGGCATTTGGCATTCAAGCTAGCATGACAATTATGTCTAGAGAGTATTGCATGGTAGGGGAAATTTCATATAGATCTGACAGTAACAACTTGCACTTACCTTCAAAGTTAATACTTTCAACTTTGACTATTGTTGTTTTAACCCTCGTTTCTAAATTATAGGACTGATTTTTAATAAAAATATTAAACTAAAATAAATGAATATTGTCTATATCTAATACCATGTACATAGATTTCTACATGTACTTCTTTAGTATGTATATTTCCAAATAGAAAATTCATGCACATACATCCAATCCATGATGTTGGATTGTATTTTTTGGCATATTTGTTAAGTGTACCTTTTAGGTTATTATTTCTTACAGACTCACAAAAGGAGTTGTTGAAATGATAGAATGTATGTTATGTGTGATAAGAAAAAATGCTTCCAACATTGATCAAAGTGGTGGAAAATCTATTTTCTTGCTCGCACGTTTGGTGAGAGCCCATGGAGCTCCATGACCAAATATGGTGGGGTGGAGACCAAACATTGTTTTTTTGTTTTTCATTTCATATTTTCTATTTGTTGTTTCATTGTACTGTGGATCTTAACGTTGGTGTTTGCAAGCACTTTTTTGTCTTCATTGTAATGTATGAATATGTATATTTATATGTATATGTATATGTATATGTATATGTATATATGCATGTGCACTCATAAAATTGTATTACCAATATGGTAGGGTGGAGAATACATCTTGTTTTGTTTGGGTGTTTGCAACCACATTTTTGTCTTTATCGTAATATATGTATATGTATATGTGTATGTATTGTAGACACGTCAAACTGACATCATACATATTTAACTAATTCATATTCGCTCATTAATTAAATAAACCAAGTTTAATTGATTAATCTCCTAAGGTCATCCATTTAAATTGAATAAGTCAACTTTATTTAATTTAAGCCTATCATCATCCTTTTAATTAAATAAATCAAGCCTTTATTTAATTAAATCTAAAATTTCCTTTCATCCCCCTTTGATTTAGTTAAATTACTAAATCTAAGTCAAAATGGGTCAAAACCCCTAATCATCATCCAAGTTAATCTAATCCTGATTAACCTAATCTAATCATCCATCACATCCTCTAGCTTTTACCACTTGCACAAATAAATCAATTTATTGATTTATTAAATTCATCATTTTCCATGAACATGGCATCTTTGTGGAATATTATTCTAAATTTGAATCTCCGCCCATGTTGACATGTACATCCAAAAAAGCATTTATGACCTCTTACTTGGCTCTTACATGTCTCTTGCAAAAGTCAAACTTAGCATTTAACTCTCAAATTCAAATTTGAAATCTCCCCCTCTTTGCACATTGGCCAAAACTTGCACATTCCTCAACCACTCACAAGGTGACAAGTGGCTTCATCTCATTGGTCAAAACATTATCCCACATTGATCTCTTTTGAACATTCTTTCAACTTGAGAGTCTATAAATGGAAGCTTCATTCTTCAACAAGAGGGAGACAATCCTCATGCAAAGTTACTCTCTTCAGTGGAGAGCTAATTTTGTCCACTTTATATCATCTTCAAACAACTTTCATCATATAGCTTATCTAAAGGGGTTGGGAAAGGGCTATTTTCTATGTCAAAATAGCACCAATCACCCTATAAAATGTTGGTTTGATCATTAGAATAATGTTGCATTATTTTTTGCTTTATTTTTACTTCTTTCCCATTATTCTTGTGTTCAAATGAATTTTATAAGGAACCTTGGGTTTGTTTCATTTGAATTGA